>CM035591.1:133751050-134017714 GCA_020423425.1 Chrysopa pallens
AACTACATATGAAGCCTAGTAAGTTGTCACGTGTACTATTCTGCTAGGGCCCGCGTTAACAACACCCAACAGCTGCTGTTGCCCCCTCTATTCCCCTCCCCACCCTTCATCGTTATACCTGCAGTCCCTTGAGACCCAACATGAAGTTTGTAATAGTTCTTCTTTTTAAAATCTAATTTTACACTAATATAACTTAAGGAAAACTCCAAAAAAATAATAATTATTTATAATAATTATTAAAAAATTAAGATCGGACAAAATATTTTTTTTAACATTTTTCTATATGCTATTAAAAACACATTGCCATAGTTTATAAAAAGATTTATTTACTGGCCCTGGATTCCGAGGTATAAACCTTACGGCGCTCCACTATAAAAACAAATGCATTTGACAGGGAATTGAAATAAATAATGGATTCTATATGCAGACATATTAAAATGTTTTTTTATTTATTTTTATTAATTTTTTTTCCTTTGTGACTACTTTGTTAATAGCGACCAACGAGTTTTACATTGATAATTTTTATATTCAATAATTATTTTATTGTTTTTAATAATAGATTAGAGTAGAAGCCTTAAAAAATGGTAAAAAGGGGAAGAAAATTATAGTAGGATGACACCCATTGATAATGCAAGATAATATGATAAAAATGAAAGGGAAAATAAATTATGGGCGATCTGAGTTCGAGAAGTCGGAAGGGTTTGAGTTTTTAAGGATAAAACACGGCTTATTTCGATTTCCAGAAAAACTATAAGTTATATAGAATAAAGTTAAATGGCAAAGTTGTAGGCAATAAAAAGAAAAAACTTTTGTATTTTGTACTTTTTTCACATAACTTCAAAATTTTTTGATTGAAAATTAGGGTGCTTTTTCGATATTTATTCAAAATAAGGTGAAAAATAAATATTTTAAATCAAAAAAAGTACAATGTATTTGGAACATAAAAAGGTAAGCTTTCGTGGAAAAAAAAATTTTTTGCAAAAGATTAAAATAAAAAATTTAAACTTGGTTATTTGAATTTTTCTATGGTAGCGAATCGACCAGTACCAGCTAGTTATATTATATTATAAGCTTTTATTTAACCTACAATGTTTGTTGCAAATCATGGAACTAAATTTTCAAGTAGTTAGTAGCCATACACCTAAAGTTTGGAATACAATGCATTTCAATGAAAATCAGGACCTTTGATGGCATGTTGTGACCGTTTTCAAAATTGATGTTTTAAAAATTGCACCAAAAATTGATGCGGCAAAATTCGAATACTTAATAATATAAGTTATTCTTAAGATAAATTCATTAACAGGATGTGGTCCCCGACTTTTTCTTACTGAAGTACCTCCAGCCCCTGTTTTATTTATAGAATCATTACTTTCGGTAATACGAGCATATACCACTTATTATATCAAATAATCTGCTTTTCATAATGTAAAAATATGTTCGTAGAAAGTTTATCACTAAAAAGGTTTTTAAGCTTTATTTTAATAAGTTAAAAGTTTTTTTAAGAAGCTTTTTTTAATTTCAATTTATACCTACAGCTATCCTATATTCATACAATAAATTTATAAAAAGGAAAAAAAAAATCTGTACATGAAATTGACAATAAATTGTATAATAGAGAGGGATAGATAGATTGAGCTTTGTGACTGCAGATAAAAATAATTTATTAAATATTTGTCCACACTCATTAGAAGACGTTTTGCTATCAACCTTTGTTACGATTTTCCATTTTTTGTTTGCTGAGTGGCTTACAATTAAGAATAGATTTATGGAAACTTTTTTATATTTTTTATTGATTCTGTAAGGATATTTCTTCCTAAAAATTTGATAAAAAATAAATCGAATTAAATTTTTATTATAATAATGTTTATTTCATTTACACTGAAAAATGATTTTTTCTTTTGGGCTTGATCTTGCATCGATTCAACTGGGAAATATCACTTTTTTGACATGTATAATTTTATAGAGCTTTTACTTTAATCTTTTAATTAAATGTACTTCATCTTAGTACCAAGTGTATTCCACATCCTGAACCGAATCACTTCCTCAGTGATATGCGAGAGGCATTTGATCGAAAAGTATCGAGGGTCGTTTATCCTTACCGATAGTTTTCAATGATTTTCCATTTGGTTAGGACAAAGTGAATACTGGAATGGTTATTATTAAAAGTATAAAATTTGAAAATTTTTTGGAAGTTTTCACCAGCAATATCGAGTTCCGTGCCTCTTTTTGAAATTACGGATCCACGGAGAGCTTGCTTTAAAACTAACCACAGGCATTTTTTCAGAGAACATTCGCCCCATGTCACCTAAAATCGATCCTGAAATCAGTTGCCCAATAGATCGTTGCTACAGAAACCACGTAAAAACAGCATTCTTTGCCATTTACATGAATTTTCACGACAAACATCCATCACCAGTTTTCTACGCAATCTCAAAAATTTGTTCACTGTTATTTTTAATAACAGTTATTGTAGCCGAAACCCCCGACACCAAATCTATCTGCCAGTACCTTTCCCGCCCCACTTTTTTTAAAACTGATACATTATTTCCACTTTGTTCTTTAGTGATAGGACGACACATTTCCGCTTTGTACTCATTTTGGTTATTCGCTTATCATATAACCGTTTAAAACAGCGATCCGCATAATGAAAGAAGAAGGAACTAACTCACTGGCAGTAATCCAACGTTCCGTTTTACGGAAGCCGCGTAACGCCAAAACATGTAGTGTCTTGCCTCTAGCTTTCAATCATAACAGTTGAAATATACCTGGACTCCAGCGAATTCCAACTTGTTACAATAGAACAAAACAAAAATTATTTGGTTTCAATTTTTTATATTATGCTTAGGACCGATTCGGATAATTGGCGATTCGGTTAATCGGCGTTCGAATAATCGGCGTTCTACTGTATATACAAACAGTTTAATATAGCCAATAGCCTATGGGTATATGAATGAATATAAAACATACACTAATGGAGATTTACAAGCAATATCTCGTATATAATTATTATCTCTTAAAATACTCTAACGTTTTGTTTAGTTAATATAATGTATTTGCTTACAATCAGGGAGAGAGACAGAGACAGAGAGAGATAGTGTAAAGTAAAGTTTGCTTTTAGCTTTATGTAGAAAACAAAATTAATACATTGATTCCAAAACAAATATCACTCACTCACTCTATGATGATCGTTTCTGATCAATTTATTTACACAACCTTAGAGGAGGAATTTAAATCAACACTTTTATTATTTAATCATTAAAATTTTAATGAAAATGAGTTGTTTATATTTTCAATTTAAGATTTTAGAAAATACATTAAAACAAGTGCAGTAAGCAACTAACAGTGTTAACTATTAGACAACCTTGTTTGAATTTATCCAGAGAAATAAAAGTTTTAGAGCTTAAAATATTCTGTTAACATACTGTGTGCAAAATTTTCGGAGCCCTTTTTGAGAAAAACATATGAAACCAAAAGCTTTGCAACTAAACTAGAGATACATATTTTGAACTTTTAGAGTTTAAAATATTCTGTAAATATACTGTGCTTTAAGAAAATTTTCGAGGAAGTTTTGCAGCTAAACTAGAGGTACATATTTTGAAGACCATTGGTTGGTAAATTCTGGATAGGGCACAACACCTTCACATACGGACACGAAAGCCAATTTCAAAAAAACAATTTTTTGTATTCAGGGGATTTTAAAACATGTATTTTCAGTGACAACTTTCGGGAGCCCTATAGAAGTTGGCTGTTGGATAGGATAGTAGAATGACTTAACTCTTCACCTATTAATCCATTCTTATATTCTAATAAATTATTTTTTGATATTATAACGAAGAACTGTTAGTTCGCTCACCGGCGTTCTACACGCTTGACAATCGTTACTAACAGTTCTACAAAAATTAGTCACTCTGTTCTATTTTTTAACAGAGTGGCGGATTATTGTGTTATTTGTAGGAAACACTTAGTCCATCGTTGTGACATTTGCCATATTCATCGTAAGTATTTATACTCGACGACACTTGTGATACCCATATTCATCATTATAATAATTAATAATTAATAATTCTTTATTTCATCATAAATATATACAAAATACAAATCGGCTTATAACTATAGCACCTAGCCTAAGCTTTATCTATAATACATCATCTTATATACTAGTTACATCGAGATTACAATTTTTCATTACATCGTTTTAATAAAATGGAAAATTTAAAAAAAAAACCATTTGAAAATACTTAACCTATGTGGATGGATAGGCCACCCCTAAACTAGCTTAACCTGTAAATTAAGAAAAGAAAAGAAAAAGAAACTATATACAATTAAGATTACACCGGAACTAGGTGCAACCGACATCGTGTGGCATGGGAAATCTTTTCCCAAAAAGCAGCATCCTTGGGTCAAATTGACCCAGTTTGCTGATTTCCGGGAAGGGATTGTTGCGTGAAGATTGGAAAAAGGATTTTGAGGTGGTAAGGATAAAGTTTGGAATAGTTGGGTGTCCAGTTTCGCGGTGGAGAGCTTCGGACGGAAATCTTCGGGGTTTTTTCGAGATGACTCGAAGGCAACGATTTTGGAATTGCTGCATCTTCGTGATGAGCGAATATGCAACGTTAGTCCAAATAGGGGCTGCGTACGTGAGTACTGGGCGGATACATGACTTATAGAGTCGATGCTTTAAACGTTCGTCCAATTTACTCCTGGGGCTGAGTAGTGGGTACAATCCTGCAAAGGATGCGTTTCCCAGGGCCAGGCGCCTTTTGGCGTTCTGTGTCCAGTTCAACTGCCTTTGGAGGATTACACCCAGATAGACAACACTATGAGTTTGCTGGATTTGCGTGTCAAACATCTTCAATCCAAGCGCGTATGTTGAAAATTTATTCTTTCGAGTGAAGAGAATAGATTGGGTCTTTGTGGGGTTAATTTTGATTTTCCATGACTTGAAATAGTTTTCAAGGATGGTCAATCGGGATTGAAGGCAACTCGAAACTTGTTTCGGTTGCCATGAGGAACAATAGATGGCCGTGTCGTCGGCGAAGAGAGCTGTTTCGGTAGCTCGATCCCTCGGGATATCGTTAATGTAGTATAAAAATAGGCGGGGTCCAAGCAAGGAGCCTTGAGGTACACCAGCTTTCACACTGTATTGGTTCGATGTACTTTGTTGGATGTGGATTTGGGATTTCCGGTTGGACAAATAGGAAATTAGGAATTTTAGGATGTATATTGGAATGTTAAATTTGGAGAGTTTGTGGATTAGTCCATCGTGCCAAACTGTGTCGAAAGCTTTTTCGATGTCCAAAAGGACCATGCCTGTGGATTTGTTCCAATTAAATCCGGTAGCAATATGTTCAGTAAGTCGGTGAAGCTGGCTTACTGTGGAATGGTTCGATCTGAAACCGAACTGTTGGGGGATAAGCTGTCTATGGATATTTTCATGCGACTGCAGCCGATTCAATACTACTTTCTCCATGACCTTGCTGAGAGATGGCAGCAAGCTAATGGGTCGGTAGCTCGAAGGCGACTTAGGTAGCTTTCCCGGCTTCGGAAGCGCTAAAACCTTAGCGGTTTTCCAAAGGTCGGGAAAATAACCAAGCCTCAAGCATGCAGTATAGATATAACTGAGCTGAACAACCGTCTTCCGAGGAAGATAGCGGAGCACAACGTTAGTTATTCCATCATCACCCGGAGCTTTCCTGCATTTAAGTTTCCTTAAAATGCTGGATACCTCTTGAGGTGATACGCTGTCAACATCGATGGGATTTATGGTGGAAGAGCGAATATTTTCCAAGGATTCGGACACCAAGTGGGCCGTTTCTTCTTCGTGATATTCGTCGCCATCTGTTAAGCTGTGCGCCTTAGAGAAGGTGTCAGCTAGAAGTTGGGCTTTGTCGGAATCCGAGTAAAGGTACCCATTTTCCGACAAGAGGGGAGGTAGTCTTTTCGAACGATTACGCAAATTTTTAGCAATTTTCCATACATTGTTATCACGAGTGGTCAGAGCCGAAATCCTCTCGTTCCACATGTCATCTCTGGTGCGCGTGACTTTATCTCGAATATCGGCTGACATTCGCCTCATGGCATCATGAAGCTCAGGCAGCCTAACACGTTGCCAAAATTTGCGTAGTTTGTTCCGAGTCTGTATGAGTTTAAGTGTGTCAGCATCTAATTTTAATTGATATCCGAGGTTCCGAGTTTTCCTAGGAATAAACTTTTCGGTAGCAACTACGATACTTTTCGTGAGCTTACTGACCTCCAAGTCTATTTGGTCGGTGGAATTGAACTGGGGCGTGATCAGGGTTTCGACGTTCAGATACTCTTTAAACAGTTTCCAGTCTGCTTTCTCGAAATCCAGCCGGGTTTGCACAGTTGTAGCACCCTTCATTTCACCTAGGGTGAAAGTGATCGGGCGATGGTCACTATGCAAATCCAAATGAACATCTAAGTCTGACAGAAGGTCACAGTTTTTGAGTATCGTTAAGTCGATGGTTTGAGGTGGGCGGGAAGCAGCATCGGGGTAGTATGAGGGCTCGTCTGGGTACGCAACAATGAAGTTACGTTTCAGAGACTGCGCAAATAGCGCGTTGCCGTTTGCATTATTGGATGTACAATTCCAAGAAATGTGACGCGCATTGTAATCTCCCATGATCACAGCGCGATCATGGGTTCTCACAATACGATCAATATCACTTCCTTGTAGTAGTCTATCTGGGGGGTTGTATAAAGATGTGACTTTATAATTACCACAATTAGCCGAGATAAGAACGGAGACGGCTTCGAGACTGCCGTCTTCGGGAGGCAAGATACAATGTTTGACATCGTGTCTAACAAATAAGGCAACCCCGCCACCATTCCTGGTGGCGCGGTCACGGCGATAGGTAAAGTATCCAGGGATACTTATTTTCTTATCCGGCTTTAACCATGTTTCGCTGATGGCTGCAACATGGATCCGATGCTGCTCTAGGAATGAGTGAAGCTCGGGTAATTTGCGTTGGAGACTTTGAGAGTTCCATTGCAAAAAGCGAATCTGGGATCTAGTTGAAGAGGGATGAGATATCATTATCGAATAAATGATCCGTCATCTCGAAAAACTTGAAAAGTTTTTCTTGGTTTGAATTACATAGTTTCCACGCGGCCTCTACTTTAACCCTGAGTTTCAGGAGGTCCATGAAATCAAGGGGTTTAGAACCACCAGTTTCCAATGGAGGTGGAACTGGTGAAGATTCTATATCCTCGAAGAATGGGTTGAGTGGGGAAATTGGGGGACACACGATATCGGTTACCTCTTTCTCCGGTGTCTTCTTAATTGTCCACGGGTTTGAAGTGGGCAATGGCGCTGGTTTGAAATTTTGTGTCGCTGGTCTCCTGATGGCTGATTGACTGCTACCTTGGTGGCTGGTACCTCTGTTTGGGGCGTTGACCTCTTTTGGACGAGGAATGGCCGGGAAATCCCTGGCCTTGAATGATGATGGGCGGCCTTGCGCCCAAATTCGGTTTATCGGAATTTCCGGCAAAACTACAAGTCTTATGGAAAAAAGTTAAATGACAAAGTTGTAGGTAATAAAAAGATCTAAAGGTTTTATATTCACACTTTTTTTAAATAACCTCAAAATTTATGCGAAAAATTCAAATAACCAAGTTTTTGGTTTTTAATTTTATTTCCCCGAAATTTGGTGAAAACTTACCTTTTTATGTTCCAAATACATTGTAATTTTTTTGATTTAAAATATTTATTTTTTCATCTTATTTTGAATAAATATCGAAAAAGCACCCTAATTTTCAATCGAAAAATTTTGAGATTATGTGAAAAAAGTGTAAATACAAAAGTTGTAGATCTTTTTAGTACCTACAACTTTGCTATTTAACTTTTTTCCATAGGACTTGTAGTTTTGCCGGAAATCGAAATAAACCATGTTTTATCCTTAAAAACTCACCCCTTCCATACTTCCCGAACTCAGATCGCCCGTAATTTATATTTCCTTTAACTTGTATCATATTTTCTTGCGTTTCCAATGGGTTTTATCCTACTATAATTTTCTTCTTCTTTTTATCATTTTTTAAGGCTTCTACTCTAGTCTAATATTACCATTTTGAGTGTAGAATTTCTTTGTTAAAATACTTAATCAGGCAAGTACTAAAATTTGAAATATCTAACAAAAAGATTTTAATATTTTTTTTTAATGCTTGCATATTATTTATTTACAAATTTAGATTTTTTTTTAATATTTTTCATTCAAAATTTAATTTTAACATTTGTTTGCGCTTTATTATAAAACAAAACATTAATTCATCATGATAAATTATGCAAGTGTCAGTTGACACACACAATAAATTTTTTATTTTTCAATTTTTCGTAAAAATTTTATAGTTTAATTTTTAATTACTTAATTCGAGTTGATAGCTTCCGTCAGGGCGTTACGATCGCAGCGAATCCCTGCCTGGGCCAGTAATGCCACTTGCATCCAAAATATAAAACAATCTAATCCTTGTGTGTCAAGCTATAATTTTAATTTGATTGAAAGCTCCGTTCGACGTGGCATGGTCCACTTAACTTAATGGAGAAGTTTATTTTCCGCTAACGCGACATGGCACAGCACTATTTTTTTGTTACAAATTAATGGGTCATCTAAAATTGACAGTATGACGCTACGCAGTGCGTCTGGCGTGACGCGAGAAACTGTTCTAATGTATTTACACTTTTTTCACATAGTATAGTTTAATAGTTTGTTTAATGAGTTTACTCTTCACTCCATAACTCATACTGATCATCTACTTTGATTAGCTATGTTTGATATTAAGAACTAGTAGCTTGAATTAAAAACGCTTGACGATCAAGCCACAGTTCTCCAAAAATTATTCATTCTGAACTTTTCATGAAAAAAATGATTATATCCGCGAGACATAATTACAGACCTTAACCAATTAATAAAGATAAGCAACCAACAGTACTCACAGTCAGTATTTGGAAGGGTGACCACCACCTAGCAGTTCTGTACAATGTTGTTGTATAAAAATAATAATAATTCCCTTTGTTAAATGACTATATTAGATAGCTGCAAGTGGTTGTATATATATATATATATATATATATATAATACTAGCAGACCCGGCCACGCGTTGTTGTAGCTATTATTTTTGTTATATTCCATTGTAGTAAACAATTTAAGAGGAACGGTAGTAGAACA
Organism: Chrysopa pallens; assembly: GCA_020423425.1. NCBI lineage: Eukaryota > Metazoa > Arthropoda > Insecta > Neuroptera > Chrysopidae > Chrysopa > Chrysopa pallens. Next base: position 133,760,233 of record CM035591.1, read on the forward strand.
TCAGTCACGGGGACCAACATGCTTTTTACATAGATACCAGTTGTAAAAAAATAGGGCGACCTCCATGACAGATTTTCTACTACCGTAACCCCTTAGTAAAATAACTTATAATATGGGAACGAATTCGGAAATGTTAAGGCTTGTATAAAAATCGACTGGATTGGGATTTGAACGGGAACGACTTTGAACACGATTGATTTAAATTTTCTTACAGTTGATATTAAGCAAAAATCAATACAAAAGAATTAATTTTAAAATTTATTATTATTTTTATTCAATTTTGTAACAAATGAGTATATTTATTATTATTTTTATTCAATTTTGTAACAAAGTTGTTAGTAAAGAACATGTGACACTTAAATATATGAATTAGGTAGGTAGGGCCGATAGTCTTAAATCTTTAACAATAATATTTATTATTTTGAATTATAAATACTCTTTATTTCAATTTAATTTAGCACTAATCGGTGTACAATAGTTTTGGTTAACCTGCCTTTAGCTAACACAATAGATTCAACGGTTTCCCTACACGTGAACATGCAACATATAGTTGCCCATGAGAAAAACATGGATTTTCTAAATCCAAACCACAAATGGACATTGTTTGGCCTTGAGACTTATTTATAGACATGGCAAACCGAATTGGAAACTGTGGCCTTCTAAAGGGTATGGTAGAATCTGACGGTATCATTGGAATACGTGGCAGCAGGACCACTTCTCCTTTAAAGGTCGTCGGTTATATTGATGAATTGTAGCTTATTAATTAAAGCCTTAGAACTTTTAACTTAACACCATTTATTGGATAATGGATACTCAATCAAATCAACTGACTTCTTTATACAGTGCCATCTATTCGATACTTACTAAATCATATAACATGAACTCACATGAACTGATTATACCGCCATCTGTTAGAATTATGTCGAACTACGTATTGAAGCCAGAAATTAAAAAAAAAAAAAAAAGCTACATCTGTCAAATTATTATCGAACTATATCTCTTTGTCATAAAAAACAATTAATTCTCAATAAAATAAAAATTGCAATCTCAAATTAAGAAATAAACTATCCTATCTCTTAAGTTATCTCTTAAGGAGCATTTAAAAAAAAAAAAAACGTTCGAATTGGTTCAGTAGTTTCTGAGTCCATCGCGATCAAACAATGTGACATGTAATTTATATATATTCAGAAGATTTACCTACAAACATGCACTGATTGATAATAATGCCCACATGAACTTGAATAAGAGAGTATAATGAGTTAACTCTTCACTTATTAATCCATTCTATTAATCTAGTATATTATTTTTGATATTATAAAGAAGAACTATTAGTTTGCTCTTCGACGTTATAAAACGTGTGGATCAAACAATAGTTCTCCAAAAATTAGTCCGAAGGTTCATGCAATAAACAGAACAAACGTAAAGAATATAATTCGATACCACTTTTTTTTTTTTTTTTTTTGAATTTAAAAGTCTCTTTATTTATCATCGATACCACTTAAATTTTCAAATTCAAATTAATAATTCTTTATTTCATCAAAAATATATACAAAATACAAATCGGCTTATAACTATAGCACCTAGCCTAAGCTTTATCTATAATACATCATCTTATATACTAGTTACATCGAGATTACAATTTTTCATTACATCGTTTTAATAAAATGGAAAATTTAAAAAAAAACCATTTGAAAATAATATAACCACTTAAACATATTTCATATTACTTATACATATGAATTCAACATAGCTCAAGCGGGAGTTTATTAAATTGTGTAATTATTAGAAACAGAGAAGAGAGATATACTGCCTTTCTTTTCAATTGCTGTATAATATTTTATTAGCGAGACTGGTATGCAATACAATGCGTTTGTAACACTTAAGATTATTTTGACTAGAGACATGGGGCAGTTAAACATAATATCAAGTTTTTTCATGCACATAATTTATTATTAATACAATTTGAAAATTTTCATAAAAATAATTTCATGCAATTAAATATTCATCTGAAATTTGAAACATATAATGTGTACTCCATTTATATTTTAATAAAATTTTATAATCGATATCCATAATTAATTTATTATAAAATTATCGTATCAATTTCTTTTTCGATTAGTGTCGATCATTTTTTAAATCAAAATAAATTATAGTAGGATGAAAGCCCATTGGTAACGGAAGAGAATATAACAGAAATGAAAGGAATAATATTTTACAGGCAATCTGAGGTCGGGAAGTGGAAAATTTGTGAGGGGGTATGTTTTTAAGGATAAAACACGGAATATCTCGATTTCCGGCAAAACTACAAGTTTTAAGGAAAAAATTTAAATGGCAAAGTTGAAGGTAATAAAAAGAACTTTTGTATTTACACTTTTTGCACATACTATAACTTTTTAAGTTCCAAATACACTAAATTTTTTTGATTTAAAATATTTATTTTTAACTTATTTTGAATAAATATCGAAATAGCACTATAAATTATTTATATAGCTTCAGTACAAATAAGCTCAATCTAATGTGTGTGTTAAATGTCTGTTATATTTTTATTTATGCTACTTTGTTTTGTTCACCCACATCATTAATCTTTTATTTAATAATTATATTATAGCGATTATTATTTACTTTGTATCGTGTGTACAATTTTAACAGTCTCAAGCAACTTCAAGTTAGTTTTTCTGCTACAAGGCCTTAAGCATATTGTGACACGATTTTGTATAACATACACAAATGAATAAGTCAGCGCAAATTGACGGTATAACGCTTTGCAGTGCTACTGGCATGTCAGTTCTTTTGACACATTCGTAATAGAGCTATGCCATGTAGGATTAGAATACTATTTATATATTATCTTATAATGGAAGAGATAACTGCGTGGAAATATACGTTCTACAACACGGCGCGTATGGCGCGATACCGTCATATCGCGTTGTACTATGCCACACGCCCCGCAATATGCACCAGGCCTAATAGTCAAAATGTTATGAATCATATGCACGATAAGAGTAAGTTATTACTTGTTGTAAAAATGACCCATAATGCTTATAACTATTTGTTTGATACGGTATAGATGGAAAGGAATATACACACTACTACATTACACATATATCCGTATACACACATATTGTTAAACCAGTATATTTTTTGACGTATTGTTTACCTTTCAGCTGCAATATCTTCATAACAAAACGATGAAAATTTAATTTTTTAAAACAGAAATAATTAATGTTTTTTTAAGTTTTTCAAAAGTTTAGTAGCGGATTTAGGCTTAGGCTCGTGAGGCCCGAGCCAAGGGTGGCAATTTTGAGGATTGCCAAAATTTGCAATATGACTAAAATTAAGAATCGATTGGGTTTTGTGTAAACTGTAAGACCAAATTTTAAAGTTTATTTTATTGCGCTGTTACTATCGAAACATAGTACCATTTCGAGGGTAGAATTTTTTTGTTAAAATACTTAATCAGGCAAGTACTAAAATTTGAAATATCTAACAAAAAGATTTTAATATTTTTTTTTTATGCTTGCATATTATTTATTAACAAATTTAGATTTTTTTTATATTTTTTATTCAAAATTTAATTTTAACATTTGTTTGCGCTTTATTATAAAACAAAACATTAATTCGCCGTGATAAATTATGCAAGTGTCAGTTGACTCACACAATAAATTTTTTATTTTTCAATTTTTCGTAAATACTTTATAGTTTTAAGTAATTCGAGTTAATAGCTTCCGTTAGGGCGTTACGGTTCTGCCTAGGCCAATAATGTCACTTGCATCCAAAAACTTAACAGTCCGGCCAATGTTTCCATCCGGCTTCATTTGATCGGTGGTCGGTCTTATGTCACAATATATATATATATATATATATATATATTGTTACAAAAGAAAAAGGACGCCACATCGAGTCGGAAGCTTTGGGCGTCTTCAAACCTAAATCCGCTACTGTTTAAAACTCATCCTCCTTATTGTAAATTATCTGAACTGATTATAAATAACTCGAATTAAAGACAGTCAATCTACATCAAATTTTAACGGGAATTGTATCTTAGTACTCTTAATGACTACACAATAAATTTATAGGTAGCAGTATTCTCATTTTTTTTTGGAAAACCGCTTGAGCATCAAATTTTATTTTATGGTATTTAATGAGCACTAATTAGTAAGCTATGTTTTGAATAATTCTGTCCATTTTTGAAAGTAGTTAACTGCAAGCTTAATATAAAGCTAGCAGTATTATTATATTTTGGAAAACCGCTTCAGCATAAAATTTTATTTTATGGTATTTAATGAGCACTAATTATTGAGCTTTGTTTTGACTGATTCTGCCCATTGGACACTGCTAGCTTAACATACGTTCGTATGTTAAGCTTTAAAACATATCATATAAATATACCCGAGGTTACTTATATACAACCAAATCAGGAATTGCAATGTATTTTTATACAATACACAAATTTACCAAGATGAAACTATATAATTATAAATAAATAAATAAAAAATATCTAAGCGTGAAAAACAATCTAATCCTTGTGAGTCAAGCTATAATTTTAATTTGATTGAAAGCTGCGTCCGACGTGCGCTAAAACTGACGTCCGTTCACTTCAACGCATGTTGAAAATAAACTCTAGTGTGGCATGCTCCACTTAACTCAATGGAGCATTAACAATAATTTGTAAACTAAGAACTTAAACCAAATTGTACCCTATTGTCTTAGACTTAAGAAATATCATAATTACACGAATGAAGCATTGTTTCTGAAATATCATTTATAACGGTTCTTAGATATCAATCTAGAAATCGATAAGGTTTTTAGTTATATCTCAAAATTTCATTGACATTTTAGAAACAAAACGATCAATCATAAAATATATATCTATTGCTAACATATCCTTTACACCTTAATTACCCCGGAGTACGCCAGAAAAACAGAATTTTTCGATTTATGGCTGATTTTTAAGATCTCACAAAATCATCAGTTGAAACAATTAAATAAATAAATTTAAGAAAAAGAATTTTTTAACAAAATTCACGATAAAATCAGAATGAGGTGCACCCGCCATCACGACTGTTAATCGTTCGAATTGTTTTTGTTCAAATAATGCCGCTAGATTCATTTATACAGACTGCTTTTCCTAAAGAAAATGTGAAAAATTTATTAAAATTATCTGAAAACTTAAAAAATATCTCTGCTTTTACGTAAATTTCTGCACTATTACATAGATTTTAAAACAAAATTAATCCTGATTAGTTCCGAATTTTCTTAGCCGAAGTCATTCTGAATAATCGATTAATTGAAAGGATCTTATTTGTAAGTATCCATTTGGGTATTAAAATTCTCGAATTTTAATCACCATAAATTTTTCTGTAAAAAAAATTGAGTTTTTTGGGATTATTTTAGAAAAAAGGATTCTATAAATTTATTTGATCAATTTTTATTAAATTAAATTTCGATATATATTTACTGTCTAATTTACTCTTATTGAAATAAAGTGGCGACCTTTTTTATAAGGTCTTAAACCCTTGAAATAAAGGAAAAATATTTATAACCATTCACGACAATCTGTAAAATTGCATTATATTCAGTTCGAAATTCTTGAATCAATGAATTAAACATCCACAATTCCAGTTCTTTGCTTGAGTTAACCCTTTAAAAAAATCTTAAAAGAATTATATGTTTATTCGAAATTTTTGTATCCGTTTCCACACCACCTTTTGAGGTAAGATACATCAGTGCGTTTTTTTTAGTTTTTGAATCGTGGTTTCCCCAGTAGGCCTAATCCACGATTTTTTCCTATTTGTTTCTCACTATAAAAACATCTCAATGAATTAAGGCCGTTTTCTGGTCTAGAAATAAAAAAAAATCGATTTTTTTTTTTCATATTTTAATAGTTTAACTATTTAAGAATATGTCTACGAGAGGATTTTCCCAAATTCAAATTATTTTCGGAGAAATAAGTGAAATAACTGCTATTTTTGGAAAAATAAGAAAAATTCCGATATTTCTGCATACAACGATTGGTATGAAGATCATGAAGAATCCTGTACAATAAACCATAAAGGAAGTGCGGGCAAAATGGAAGTTGATGCTATCGTCGAAATTTTCTGTAGACCGGAGAAAAAACACGGCGTAAAATACGTAAAGTATATTGGAGATGGTGACACTAAGACGTTCAAGGGTATACTTGATATAAATTCTTACGATGGTGACCCACTTGTCTAAAAAAAAGAGTGCGTAGGACACGTCCAGAAAAGAATGATTGCGAGGCTACGAAAAGCGAAAAAAGATAATAAAGGGGTTGGTGGAAAAGGTGAAGGCAAATTAACTGATAAAGTCATCAATAAATTGTCTTTATACTATGGCTTAGCGATTCGCCGGCATCCTGATTCTGTTAAAAACATGAGAAATGCAATTTGGGCAACGTACTACCATAATAGTTCTACAAATGAAAACCCACAACATATGTATTGCCCACCTGGTGCGGAGAGTTAGTGTAAGTGGCAAAAACCTGCATCTGAAGGAACATTAGACGAGTTTGACCACGAAACTCCTCCTCTGTGTGATAAAGTTTTGAAAATTATAAAGCCAATTTACGAGAGTTTATCATCAGAAGAGTTATTGACTCGATGTTTGGGTTCAGAAACTCAAAATAATAATGAGTCTCTAAACTCGCTGATATGGACTTTCGCTCCAAAGCATATCCATGCCGGGTCTCAGATCATTGAAATTGCAACATTTATTGCTGTATGTATTTTTAATGAAGGCTTTATACCGAGTGAAAATTGGTCCAGAAGCGCATGCATTTGCTATCAGACGAGACAACGCCCGGATTGACCGCTCCGAGATACGAGCATCCAGCGCATCAAAGGAGGCCAGAACTGCTCGAATAGAAAACAAAAACGCCGAAAATAGTTTTTTCGAAGTCGAGGAAGGTCCGATGTATGAAGCAGGAATGGCAGATTGAATAAATGTAAGTTAAAAATATAATTTTATGACTTAGACTGCAACAATTTTACTTTAAACGCGTTTTTCTCAGAACTGTCTTTTTGAATCTGATACCCAGGATTTCTCAGGTTCTGTCGAACCGATTTACTTGAAATTTTAAGAGAGTCTTCTTTAGGGACTTGTCTACTTTGTCGGAACTACGGCCATCCTCAAATTCATTTTTACTATTTTTAACAAATCGAAGAATGTTCAAAAAAGTGGTACAAAATTTTTTTTTTCATTTGACAGTCGCCATTTTGTAAAAAAATTTTTTTGTAACTTTTCCGTAGTTCCAGACATTGCGACATTATTGTAGATTGATAATCTTTTTTATTTTTTGATTTCAGATTGCTAGGAGAGTTAAAATCGTGGGTATGGTCACGCACCAAATTTTTGAGACACCCCACTCCATCAGCTAATAACTAACGGAATTTTGAATTTTTTTTTTTGTATGCTTCTAATGTGAATAAATAATGTATAAAAAAATTGATGAAAAAAATATTGCTTGTTTTTTTTTTTTACAGCACTTCAAAAATTACCTAAAATTCATGTCTCTAGACCAGAAGACCCCCTTAAAATAAGAAAAAAAAGGAGCTTAAAAAATTCATTAAATTAAAAAAAACTCTCAACCTAAAAAAACATTCATATTTGAAAAATTTTATGGAAATTTCGAAACATTTAAAGTAGAATTATGACTATATTTGTCAACTGACAACCCATATAACATATATCGGAAATTAAACCTGGTAAAATATCTGTTGGGATTTGAAACCATTGCACATTCGATAAGTTAATAAGTGTAGTAGGAACTGAACTGGGAACTGAATTGATCCTATAAATTGATTATAATTTCTAATAATAAAAATTTACCATATTAACCATCAATTTCATTTTACAGTTCGTTAAAAATCCTTTGGAAAATATTCGAAGTTGGAAATGAAAATGTACTAACATGGATAATGATTTATGAAACTATACAATTGAAACGGATTAAAATCAAGAAGTTTATATTATTCTTAAAGTAAAAAATCGTATTTCATTAAATGAAGTTTTAAATTTATTTATATAAATTCGGATTATTAGGATTTTTAGGAATTCATTAATAAATGGGTACTAAAACACTCAATAGTGCATTATATTAGATAATTGAATCCAATTAACTTTCGATCAATTTATAAGGGTACTGACACTCAGAAATTCTTTTGGGAATTGAACCTATCGTATTTATCCTAAGCATAGTACTGAAACACTTTGTATTACCAAATTTAATTTTATAAAGTACCTAAAAAATAAGTTTTATTAAAATAATTATTGAGAAAAAATTATAAAATGTTCTGATTTTGAAAGTTGAATCAAATGAACTTTCGATGACTCCATGAGTGCAATTCAATCACCCAATAGCCCATTCTACTCGTAACCAAATCCTTTGAACTTTCGATGACTCTATGTGTGTTTTGATACACCCAATAGCACATCTACTCGTAAACAAACTCTTTGAACTTTCGATGACTCCATGAGTGCATTGAACCACTCAATAGCACACCTACTCGTTATCAAAACCATTGAACTTTTGATGACTTCATAAGTGTATTGGATCACCCAGAAGCAAATCTACTCGTAATTAAAACCTTTGAACTTTTAATGACTTCATGAGTGTATTGAAGAACCTAACACACTTACCTCTGGGAAACGAGACCGATCCAGAGTTGTAGACATCCACAACACAAATCAGGAACACTAACCTCAGGGGAACGAGGTCGATCCAGAGCTTGCCAAAGGCTAAAAGCTCTCGCGCACAACACCTTACAAATGCACTATCTTCTGGGATGCAAGGTAGATCCAGAGCTTGCCAAAGGCTAAAAGCTCTCGCGCACAACACTTAACAGATGCACTATCTACTGGGATGCAAGGTCGATCCAGAGCTTGCCAAAGGCTAAAAGCTCTCGCGCACAACACTTAACAGATGCACTATCTTCTGGGATGCCAGGTCGATCCAGAACTTGCCAAAGGCTAAAGGCTCTCGCGCACAACACTTAACAGATGCACTATCTTCTGGGATGCATGGTCGATCCAGAGCTTGCCAAAGGCTAAAAGCTCTCGCGCACAACACTTAACAGATGCACTATCTTCTGGGATGCAAGGTCGATCCAGAGCTGCCAAAGGCTAAAAGCTCTCGCGCACAACACTTAACAGATACAGTATCTTCTGGGATGCAAGGTCGATCCAGAGCTTGCCAAAGGCTAAAAGCTCTCGCGCACAACACTTAACAGATGCACTATCTTCTGGGATGCAAGGTCGATCCAGAGCTTGCCAAAAGCTAAAGGCTCTCGCGTACAACACTTAACAGATGCACTATCTTCTGGGATGCAAGGTCGATCCAGAGCTTGCCAAAGGCTAAAAGCTCTCGCGCACAACACTTTACAGATGCACTATCTTCTGGGATGCAAGGTCGATCCAGAGCTTGCCAAAGGCTAAAAGCTCTCGCGCACAACACTTAACAGATGGACTATCTTCTGGGATGCAAGGTCGATCCAGAGCTTGCCAAAGGCTAAAAGCTCTCGCGCACAACACTTTACAGATGCACTATCTTCTGGGATGCAAGGTCGATCCAGAGCTTGCAAAAGGCTAAAAGCTCTCTCGCACAACACTTAACAGATGGACTATCTTCTGGGATGCAAGGTCGATCCAGAGCTTGCCAAAGGCTAAAAGCTCTCGCGCACAACACTTAACAGATGCGCTATCTTCTGGGATGCAAGGTCGATCCAGAGCTTGCCAAAGGCTAAAGGCTCTCGCGCACAACACTTAACAGAGACACTTACTTCTGGGAAGCGAGATCGATCCAGAGTTTACCAAAGTCTTAATATTCCCTTTCAGTTTATTTTTTATAAAATTGCGCATTATTTAATTGGCAAATCATTACAACACATCATACAAAATATTTGGTTTTGAGAAATTACGGTTACCTTGCATCGACCAATTTCTATTTATGATAAGCTCTTTAAATTGGTTTTCGCATTTCTCAGTATTTACAAAATTTAAATCAAAATATGTCTAGGTGTAATAATTCAGTAACTAAAAGACTCATAAAATGTACTTACTTAAGTGATTATATATATGAGTACAATGTTATACACAAACATTAACTAAAAATGAAATGCAATAAATAAATTACCATTTTAGTAATTTCTTTAAATAAATATAAACTACAGGAAGTGTTTCTAATAGAATCTTGGTTTCAATCAATATACTAGACATCCTAGACATCCTACAATTCGTAGGATGTAACAGAAGTTTGGCGCGATCCATGGCGCGCACGCCACTTATAAATTTAGTCAAATAGGCAAAACATTTTAGTAAAGGATTTAGATATAAAAATGCTACTTGTTTTCATTAGTATACATATTCAGATATCATTTAAAATAAAAATACGTTAATAAAAATAATTTAAATTATACCCGACTTCATTATAAAATAACCTACCACCACCTACCCTTCAAAAAAGTGTTTCAGTTTTATATTCGTAACAAAGAAAAACAAATAAAAGTGATATAGATTTTTTGAAGTTAATTTTTTTGGTCAAATAGCCTATGACCCCGCGAATTATTATTGGATTATGCAATTAACATGAACTAGCGTTGATTCAAACCATTTTCATAAAATTTTCTTTGTCGGAAAACTTTCTATAACAACCCTAAAAATTGAATTTTTAAACTATTAATATTTAAGATAAAATGACTTGTGACCCCTCAAATTATGATCAAAATACTCGTTTAAGATCAAAAAACGCTAGTAAAAACCATTTTATCGAATTTCATCCCATCGGAAAATCGTCCATAACCCACCCACCAATACAACTTTTTTTAGAAAATAATTTTTCCAGCTTAAATGGCCTATGACCCCTAGTTATTATTGGATTATGCAATTAACATGAACGGGTGTTGATTCAAACCATTTTTATAAAATTTTCTTTGTCGGAAAACTTTCTATAACAAACCTAAAAATTGAATTTTTAAACTATTAATATTTAAGATAAAATGACTTGTGACCCCTCAAATAATGATCAAAATATTCGTTTTAGATAAAAAAAACGCTAGTAAAAACCATTTTATCGAATTTCACCCCATCGGAAAATCCTCCATAACCCACCCTCAAATACAACTTTTTTTTAAAAATAATTTTTTCGGCTTTAATGGCCTATGACCCCGCGAATTATTATTGGACTAGGCAATTAACATGAACTAGCGTTGATTCAAACCATAATCATAAAATTTTCTTTGTCGGAAAACTTTCTATAACAAACCTAAAAATTGAATTTTTAAACTATTAATATTTAAGTAAAAATGACTTGTGACCCCTCAAATTATGATCAAAATATTCGTTTAAGATCAAAAAACGCTAGTAAAAACCATTTTATCGAATTTCACCCCATCGGGAAATCATCTATAACCCCCCACCCTCAAATACAACTTTTTTTAGAAAATAACTTTTTCGGCTTAAATGGCCTATGACCCCGCGAATTATTATTGGATTATGCAATTAACATGAACATGCGTTGATTCAAACCATTTACAAAAATTTTTCTTTGTCGGAAAACTTTCTATAACAAACCTAAAAATTGAATTTTTTGACTATTAACATTTAAGGTAAATTGACTTGTGACCCCTCAAATTATGATCAAAATATTCGTTTTAGATAAAAAAAAACGCTAGTTAAAACCATTTTATCGAATTTCACCCCATCGGAAAATCGTCCATAATCCACCCTCAAATACAACTTTTTTTTTAAATTAATTTTTTTGACTTAAATGGCCTATGACCCCGCGAATTATTATTGGATTATGCAATTAACAAGAACTAGCGTTGATTCAAACCATTTTCATAAAATTTTCTTCGTCGGAAAACTTTCTATAACAACCCTAAAAATAGAATTTTTAAACTATTAATATTTAAGTTTAAATGACTTGTGACCCCTCAAATTATGATCAATATACTCGTTTAATTGCACAACAATTAAATAAATGCCCGAATAGCAATGTATTAACAGAGATCAATACATGAAGTAAATAATTTTTTAAGGACCAATATACTAGGATATATATAAGGACCTTATATAGCCCACGAAAAAACAGGAATATTCTTTTAGGATACATTTGAAGTCATAAAATCATCAAAGATGTACAATCTGGTGAAGAACAAAATGTAAATTTTATTACCCTTATGAACAAATAATTTACCAACACACCGCCAAACAATAAGATAAATATATTGCACATATCTGATAAAATCCACAAAAAACAGGAAAATTCTTGTAGGATGCATTTGAAATCATTAAATCATCAAAGATGTAAAATCTGGTAAAGGACTCAATGTAAATTTTATTACCCTTATGAACAAATAATTTACAAACACACCGCCAAACAATAAGATAAATATATTGCACATATCTGATAAAATCCACAAAAAACAGGAAAATTCTTGTAGGATGCATTTGAAATCATTAAATCATCAAAGATGTAAAATCTGGTAAAGGACTCAATGTAAATTTTATTACCCTTATGAACAAATAATTTACAAACACACCGCCAAACAATAAGATAAATATATTGCACATAATTGATAAAATCCGCAAAAAACAGGAAAATTCTTGTAGGATGCATTTGAAATCATTAAATCATCAAAGATGTAAAATCTGGTAAAGGACTCAATGTAAATTTTATAATCCTTATAAACAAATGTATAGAACCTCCCTGCTAAAAGCTACGACAAACAGGAAATTACTTGAAGGATATTTGAAGGATCCAATTCATATCAAGTGTGTAATCCAATAAAAAAAAATTCGCAGGATCAAAGGCCATTTAAGCCGAAAAAATTATTTTAAAAAAAAATTTGTATTTGAGGGTGAGTTATGGACGATTTTCCGATGGGGTGAAATTCGATAAAATGGTTTTTAATAGCGTTTTTTGATCTAAAACGAATATTTTGATCATAATTTGAGGGGTCACAAGTCATTTTACCTTAAATATTAATAGTCAAAAAATTCAATTTTAAGGTTTGTGATAGAAAGTTTTCCGACAAAGAAAATTTTATAAAAATGGTTTGAATCAACGCCCGTTCATGTTAATTGCATAATCCAATAATAATTCGCGAGGTCATAGGCCATTTAAGCCGATAAAATTATTTTCTAAAAAAAGTTGTATTTGAGGGAGGGGGGTTATAGATTATTTCCCGATGGAGTGAACTTCGATAAAATGGTTTTTAAAAGCGTTTTTTTATCAAAAACGAATATTTTGATCATTATTTGAGGGGTCACAAGTCATTTTACCTTAAATATTAACAGTCAAAAAATTCAATTTTTAGGTTTGTTATAGAAAGTTTTCCGACAAAGAAAATTTTACGAAATTGGTCTGTTTCAACGCCAGTTTATGTTAATTGCATAATCCAATAATAATTCGCGGGGTCATAGGCCATTTAAGCCGGAAAAATTATTTTCTAAAAAAAGTTGTATTGGTGGGTGGATTATGGACGATTTTTCGATGGGATGAAATTCGATAAAATGGTTTTTAATAGCGTTTTTTTATCTAAAACGAATATTTTGATCATAATTTGAGGGGTCACAAGTCATTTTACCTTAAATATTAATAGTCAAAAAATTCAATTTTAAGGTTTGTGATAGAAAGTTTTCCGACAAAGAAAATTCCATAAAAATGGTTTGAATCAACGCCCGTTCATGTTAATTGCATAATCCAATAATAATTCGCGGGGTCATAGGCCATTTAAGCCGATAAAATTATTTTCTAAAAAAAGTTGTATTTGAGGGAGGGGGTTATAGATTATTTTCCGATGGGGTGAAATTCGATAAAATGGTTTTTAATAGCGTTTTTTGATCTAAAACGGATATTTTGATCATAATTTGAGGGGTCACAAGTCATTTTTACTTAAATATTAATAGTTTAAAAATTCAATTTTTAGGTTTGTTATAGAAAGTTTTCCGACAAAGAAAATTTTACGAAATTGGTCTGTTTCAACGCCAGTTTATGTTAATTGCATAATCCAATAATAATTCGCGGGGTCATAGGCCATTTAAGCAGGAAAAATTATTTTCTAAAAAAAGTTGTATTGGTGGGTGGGTTAAGGACGATTTTTCGATGGGATGAAATTCGATAAAATGGTTTTTAATAGCGTTTTTTGATCTAAAACGAATATTTTGATCATAATTTGAGGGGTCACAAGTCATTTTACCTTAAATATTAATAGTCAAAAAATTCAATTTTAAGGTTTGTGATAGAAAGTTTTCCGACAAAGAAAATTCCATAAAAATGGTTTGAATCAACGCCCGTTCATGTTAATTGCATAATCCAATAATAATTCGCGGGGTCATAGGCCATTTAAGCCGATAAAATTATTTTCTAAAAAAAGTTGTATTTGAGGGAGGGGGTTATAGATTATTTTCCGATGGGGTGAAATTCGATAAAATGGTTTTTAATAGCGTTTTTTGATCTAAAACGGATATTTTGATCATAATTTGAGGGGTGGGTTAAGGACGATTTTTCGATGGGATGAAATTCGATAAAATGGTTTTTAATAGCGTTTTTTGATCTAAAACGAATATTTTGATCATTATTTGAGGGGTCACAAGTCATTTTACCTTAAATATTAATAGTCAAAAAATTCAATTTTAAGGTTTGTGATAGAAAGTTTTCCGACAAAGAAAATTTTATAAAAATGGTTTGAATCAACGCCCGTTCATGTTAATTGTATAATCCAATAATAATTCGCGGGGACATAGGCCATTTTAGCCGAAAAAATTATTTTCTAAAAAAAGTTGTATTTGAGGGTGAGGGGTTATAGATGATTTCCCGATGGGGTGAAATGCGATAAAATGGTTTTTAATAGCGTTTTTTTATCTAAAACGAATATTTTGATCATAATTTGAGGTGTCACAAGTTAATTAAGCCATTTAAGCCGAAAAAATTAACTTCAAAAAATCTATACTATTTTTATGTGTTTTTCTTTGTTACGAATATAAAACTGAAACACTTTTTTGAAGGGTAGGTGGTGGTAGATTATTTTATAATGAAGTCGTATATAATTTAATTAATTTTTATTACCGTATTTTTGTTTTAAATGATATCTGAATATGTATTCTATTGAAAACAAGTAGCATTTTTATACGTAAATCCTTTACTAAAATGTTTTGCCTAAGTTTCTTCTATTTGACTAAGTTTAAAGTGGCGTGCGCGCCATGGATCGCGCCAAACTTCTATTACACTTAGATTCCATGAAAAAAAAAGATAATATAAAACAATTAATTGACAAAAAAGTTGGTATTTTTGAAAATTTTTGTCAAATTAGGAGGCTTAAGTGACAACGTAAGAAGCGTTGATAGATATAGAAAAACAAACTAAAAATAACTTACTGGGTGACCCAGGAGCAGTGCATCTTAAAAATTTCAAATGCCATCCTTTACCTTACGATACCTCATTTTAAATAATGTTTTTCTCCAATTAAATCAATATTGCCATTAAATTTGAAATTGGTCAAAAAATGATACAAAGTTATGGTACAAAGTTTAAAGTAATGGTTAAGTTTTGATATTCATTGTAATAAATTACTCTATTGGCCGTATTCATAGTCCAGCCTTAAGTTCGTACTTAAGCCTATCTTCATGAAGACTGGCTTACCGGTTGTAAGTTATGATGTTTTCAGAGTCATTCTTTAACTAACTTGAGAAAGTCTAAAGTTTTAAGCAGGATCTTATTTTCAGTAAGATAAGCCTTAGTAAGACGTAACTCAAGACCGAGTCAACGCGTGTTCGTCAATTTCCGTAAAAATTCTTATATTTTCTACAATCTCATTGGTTGAAACATACTTAAATTTTGAGAATGAAGTTATTTATTCAAAAGTGTAAACAAATGTACATATGTGCCTTAGAAAATTGTAAGTCTCAAATTAAAGTTACGCTAGAAAATTATTACCGCATGATCAGAAGAAAATATGTCAAAAGAAGGAAAAAGTACTAATTTTACCCCTGTATAAAAAAATATTTTCTACAAATTTTAAAAAATTATGCACAAGTAGTAGAAAATAAAAAGAGTGATGCTGCTACATTAAGGCACATTTGTACATTTGATTGACATGATTTCTTGAATTCGATGTTTGAATAAAAATCAAAAGGATCTTGCACATCTCGAATATAACGTTTTGGAATACGTATGATTAAATCATCGTCATCTAAATCAAAGTCGATATCAATATTATCGTCGATAACAATATTATATAACCCCAAAAAATTCATTTTTTTAACCACTTTTTTCACTGCGAATACATTTAAGACTATCCTAAGTCAACTAAAATGATGACTTAAAAAATAACTCTCTTATTTGGATGAAAAGTAAGGTTAAGGTATTTTATAAGACCGTCTTATTTGAATATGAATATATCAAAAATATCTAATGCTCAAGCTTGTCTCAAGTTAAGATTATGAATATGTATTCCAGCTACATGTCTTAGCTAAGATCAAATTTTGAAGTATATCTTAAGAAAGCCGTATATGAATCTAAACACTGAACTTCACTAAGCCCGAACTATGAATACAACAATATGATTTTATAAATAATGTTAAATTTTGTAATAGCTTACATTATTTGACATATCCAAATTTTTTTATAATAGCGTATTTAATTTTCGAAAATAAACAATTTTTGGTCTAATAAACAATAAACAATCTGTATTTCGATGAGTGACCACCTAGCAGTACTGTGTACTATTGTATAAATAATAATAATAATAATAATAATCCCCTTTGGTTAATGGCTATATAGCTGAAAGTTGCTGAAACCAGAAATTAAAAAGAAAAAAAAAAACAAAAACAAAAAAGTTAAAGATAAATGCGCATTACCAAAATTAAAATAGTTATTTTGTAGATTGAATTCCAATTTTTTTTAAAAATTTTTTTCCAAAAAAATTTTTATTTGGGAGTAATATTTTTCATAGAAGCATATACATACATATACATACATATATATATATATATATATATATATATATATATATATATATATATATATATATATATATATATATATATATATATATATATATATATATACATATATATATATATATATGTATGTATATGCTTCTATGAAAAATATAACTCCCAAATAAAAAAAGAAATAACTAGGAAAACATTAAAAAATCATTCACGGATTGAAAAATAAATGATTAAAAAATTAAATTAATAGATAATAATAAATAATATTTAATTATAAGTTGACCGCATAACTTAAGAAAACAAAACTTTTTTTCCATGGCGGCCATGCTTTGTTATAGTTATGCAATTGGCGTAGTTTATGGTTATACAACGGACTAACATAAACATAAGTGTGCATGACCAAAATTAAAATGGCTTCAACGTAGATTGAATTTCAATTAATTGGAAACGTGTGCAAAATTTTTCTAAATAAAAATTAATGCCCATTAAAAAAATAAATAAATAAAAATCACTCACAAAAAAATTTATATATATCTACTCCATTATTCTAAATCCTAATTTTTTTGAAAAAAAGTTTCTTTTCATAAAACAATAATTTAATATATCAGTTACAACTGCGCAATATTGCATTCCTTTTGACGTCAATTATTTTCTCTCCAAAATAACGAAAAAATTTTCTTATTTATTGTGAATATAACAAGAAATTTTTGAATAAAAATTTATGATGCTTAATTATTAGAAAATTGATTTCTGAATTCCGTAATCGTTATACATAGATTTACATCTTACTATAATCCTAAAACGATGGTACAAAAAATTCTTGGTAAAACCAATTTTCATCAAAATTAATAAAAATAAAAATCCCAAACCGTTGAAACTACTGTGAAAACATTCTAAATCATCTATTCAATATTAATAAGTTAAGATTTTATTCATGAAATGTCCAAAATGAACTCTTGAATATTTTCCCTCCAAAAAAGCGAAGAAACAAATTTTTAATTTTTCGCGAATATAACAAAAAATTTTTGCAAAAAATAGTATATAATGAATTGTATGATAAATAAAAATGATTTACTGACCAAATTTGGATGAAATGTGAATATTTTTATAAAAAATAAACTAGTATTTCGAACACTTAAACACATAACTTAAACACTTTAACTTAACACATCTTACTCACTCGGAAGAAAACGTTTAACTGATGAAACTTCCGCTTAATATCATATCTATATGCAAAAAGAATAACTTCGATAGACTTGAGTATAGGTACAGAATTAATTTCAAATTTATATTAGAAACTCACGACACTACCGAATTTTATGCATATGTCAGTCTATAATCAATAAGAATTTTTTTGGTCCAAACTTGAACCCATTGTCAATTTTAAGGTCTAAGCATGACATAAAAATTTTATCAATATCAGTCGGACGTATTAATAATTACAGGTGACTTAAATCGACTAATTAGCCGTATTAGTCTTCAATATTTTTTAAGCTAAACGAACTTTAGATTGAATTCAGTAGATACAAATATGTTGTCACATAAATACTATATTAAACAACCTTTAAAAAAAATATTATAATATATTATATTGCCTGTTCTAACCAATTTCATCCTATTTCAACAACAACTTTATAACAAAACAATTTTATCCAAATCGTGGGAACTTTAAAATTAATCAAATTGTTTTGATTTTTTTTTTTTTTTTTTGTAAACAAATAAAGCATTTTCGCTCATTAGTAAAGTTCTCACTGAAATGTTTGTGAGTGTCCTTTGTTAAAGTAAATTTATTATATATAAATGTATTCTTGAAATTCATTTGAGTAATTTTTGTGAAAATATTGCAAACTGCAACTGAGCGTAGACAGACAAGTACAAAGTACTCGAAAGTGTGCATTTTCTTATACATGGTGATATGAATTATCAATTGAACGGATCGTTAATTGCGTAATAATCACAAAATTCTCGAATGTCAACAAAATATATTTTTGGTTAACGACCAGTGAACATATTGTTTCGTAAAATATCAAGTAAATACCATTTTTATTAGAAATTCAATAAATTAGTAGTGTTCAAATTCCTTAAAGTGAAATCTCGTACAAAATATGTAAGTTTGGTGAATTAAATACGTAAATCTATTTGTCAATTATTACGTCTATTAAAATTTTAGTTTATGTCTATGAAATCAATTGTGTGATGATTCACGGTTATATAACACCATGGTATATGGCAGTATGATCTGAAAATTTAATAATGTGAACTTAGCGTTTTTACAATTGGTAGTATTATAAAGTGAATTGTATCGATATTGAATTAGACCACACCTGGTTCAGTTTTAAAATTTTTTTGAAAATAATTTTATAAAAGAATTGCAGTTTTTTTAAATTTTCATGTCTTAATAAAAAATATCTTCTGAAGATTATGTAAGAGAACAGTTTTTAATTATATTTTTAATTCAATAAAATTGATAACTGAAAAAATTTAACGGTAAATATTAATCTAATTTTATTCAATTCTTAAATAATTATCCAATTTTCTTCTAGGAATAGGTCTGAAAAAAGTTTGCATTTAATAACATGGTAAAAACACCAGGAAGTCTTGAATTCAATGAGAAAAGTTAAATGTTAAAAAAGCAATGAAAATGAAGAACCTAAATTTTATTTTAAAATTTGTGAATGTGTTTACCATATCTCATAGATATAATTTTGGTATTCGTCTACATCACCTATATCTGAAGAAGTCGGCTGAAACTAAAAGAATCATATCCTTTTTAACAAATTCCTAGGGAAAAAGGAAAAAATTAACAACCCTTAGGTAATAGTTTCGTTTTTTAATTGAATCGATCAATAGGGACCATTTCGAAATAAAACAAAAACAATTCATATAGTTTATATACCAAATATTACTTGAAGAAAATCTCATGGTACAAGTATTGAGCTGTATTTCAAAATCGTTGTTTTGACTTACCTTATAGAATCGATTATTCGATGCGCCCTCATTGAAAGCGCGCCCGATGCGCCCTATATTTTCACCTAAAAGCTGTTTGTATTTTCATAATAAAATGGGCTTACAATATGAAACCCGTGGCGACACGATTTTTTTTTTTTTGTATATTGGTAAAAGAAGTCAAAATAACACGAAAACACGTACGTTCGACCTGTGATTAAACTATGTGATTTATTGTATTTATATGTTTAAAAACTGATGAAGTGATAAAACAAAAGTGTCAATAACTCGACAAATAGGCGAAAATTGGTGTTTTTCATTTTTGTCCTATCAGACTTTCTTAGTTATTGAGGTTCGTTATTGTTGCTGAAAGATAATAACTTTTCGCGTACTCTGAATTATTATTAGTCTGTTCCTCTGTTCTGTTCCAGATCCTAGCTACACGAATATCGTCGGAGAGAAGACTTCAAGTTTGGACCAATGTGAATTAATTTAGCTATAAGTCGAAATTTCTTGAAAATTAGTCTTTAATGTGACTTGTTTTAACAAAGGTATCTAACAAATCAAATATAAATTTAAGAAGAGCTTATCTCAATATAAATCAACCAAAACAAATTTGAAGCAATTTTGTCCAGTTTATTTTATGTTAGTTAAATAAAATGAAATTTGATGAATTTATTCAACAAGAAACGGTAATAAATTTATAAAAACAAGGAAGTGTTTATTATCCTAATAAAAATGTCCGATTTCATACCAGTTATTACTGTTTTAGTTTCGATAGGATTCTTAAAACATATTTCAAAAATTGTTTTATCATTCATTAAAAAATTATTTTAATGCTATCGCAACTAAAACAGTAATAAATGGTATGGAATCAGTCATTTTTATTACGATAATAAATCAGTTAAATGCGTTTCAAGGTATCTAAACGTGTTTCCACACTTTGCTTTGTGGGTGTTGCTGTTTTTAATTTTTTAATTCACCCTTTTCTTTTGTACAATTTAAGGGGTGTTGCCTTTTTTAATCTTTTAATTCACCTTTTTTTTTTTTAATTTTTGCATACTTATGCAAAATTAAAAAAAAAAGAGTCTCGTGTAACAATAAAAAAAAGATAAGTTAGCTAACTGTCTATAACTATTTACCGATGACGAGTCAATAAATACAGGTGAATTTCGTATTAAATAACAACTTAATTATTTATTATTTACATTTATTTGTCAATAGATCACAAATTGTTTATATTTAAAGTATAATAAAAATACAGTTTTTTTACAGGTATTATTAAAATAACCTTCTAGGGTAGAAATATCGTTTTGGAAAATTTCAAACAAAATTTTGAAAGAGAAAAAAACATAACTAAAAAAAATTATAGAAAGTTTCAAAGAAAAACTGTATGAAAAGTTGTGGCATTTAGAATTATCTTCAGATTCCTAGAAGCTGGTGGTTTTATTAAATCGGTAAAGTTCAATCATCCACAATTTCTTAAATCTGTGTTTATTTGTAAAGTGTTTTAATTTTTATTGCACCTTAAATATAAACAAATTTATGATTTGTTGACAAAAATATACCTATAAACCAAGATGAAGAGGTACTCGAGTATGTAAAAATCGAGTACTAAATTCTGTCAAGAAATTGTGTGTAGAATGGCTCAAATATTAAAGATCGGAATGTTGATCCAATTGTTATTACGACACGCCATCACCCCTTCCCTCTTGACTAGATTTGGAACTATTTTCCGTTTTCTTTACATTGTTTGGGTTTTTGTAAAATGGACAAAAACATATTCTTTTGTACTCTTGGAATTCTATCGAAATTTTTATAGAATTAAAATCGAAAAAAGTCGAAATACGCCATTTTTAAATAACGTTTCTTCGGTTATTACTGAAGTTTTAACAATATATATTTTTTTTTTTGAAAATACAAGTAAAATTTTATATTTTATGCTATGTATTTCTGCTAGTATTTTGATTCTTTGAACTTATAATATAAAAATATTTTTGAAATAGTCATAAGAGTTCAAAAGTATTTGTTTTATGTTCAAAAGTATTTTTCATCGAGAAATGCTTCGTTTTGTTGATGTTAAGCGATTTAAGTTTGAAATCAGACATCAATAATATAATTCTAGAAGAAAAAAAAATACTTTTTACAGGTATTTTCAAAAATAAAGAAAATTAAGAAACCGGCAGTAAAATCGAAGTAAATCATATTTAAAAATGGTGTTTTTTTTTTTACTTTTTTTTTAATCTTCAAAAGTGTTTATTTGTTTTCCCTAATGATTTGAATGACCCCAAACTTCATAGTCTACCAAAAAAGGTAAGAACTACTAGTTGAGCTATTCTTAAAACTATTTCATTGATAATATGTGGTACTCTTTTTTGCATGGCTTATAATGAATTAAATACCTCTGGACCCTTCTCTATAAGAACATATTATATAATTGAATTGTTATTTAAAATCTATTTTTTTTTTTATTGACACTATGCGGGGGCATAAAACAGGTAGCTCAGGCATTAATCTATGCATATATACAGATCGATTTTAGAATAACTTTGTATTGGAAGAGTTATAGTAGAGTCAGAGGCGTATTTGCTCAGGGGCCCAATGTGGCACTATTTTAGGGCTAGAAAAATTTTGAAATATTAAATTTTAGACAGCAAAAATGCCAAGAAGAATCAAAATTTAAAGTTTTGTTGGTTACAGATTTATTTCATTGTTTTAACAGGAAAGGATTCTTACAAATTTTTACTAAATACCGCTTGTCATAATTTTCTCATAGATATATAGTTGTTATACCTTCAATTACATATATACCTTTTTCTATATTTTATAGGATCCTTCTAAGCATTTGTATTTAAAGTTTCTAACAGAAAACTGATTTAATTCGAAACGCCCTTAAAATCTTTCTAAGGTTAGTTTGTGTAAAAAATTGAGTATAATGATAGCGAGCTATAACAAGAAAAAATATTTTGTAATGTTTGAAATTAAATGTGAAATGAAAACTGTAGGCATCTATTTTCAATTAATTTTAATTATTTATTTTTAGATGCGAGATGGTCAACGATTGCAAATGATACCTCTATCGATGTTCGAAGATAAATATGAATACTTTTGATTTCATTAACAAACACACACTGGAAAGCACGCAACACGCTTAAAATGACCCAAAATATTTTACAAAGCTTTTGAAAAATAATATTGGCATATTTAGAATAATTAGATTAAATCATAATGAAAAATGAAGTAGATTAAAAATTTTGTTCATGTGTTTGATGAAAATGTTGAAATTTTGCTCTAAATCTGTTAAATGTAACATTCTTATAGTTTAGGAAAATGTGTGTAAATCATCTTAGGCAATATTTTTACATAAAATTTAATATTTTGGTAAATACTGAAGATGTAACAATCTGTCTCACACCCATATCACAATTTTCGCGATTATCCGACAGGTATAAATTAATTTTCACTATAAATATAGCCTGTCTTTATAAGAATATGCTTTTTATCTATTAATTTTATCCTATACATATCTTAACTTGTCATAAATGATTTTTTTTTTCATAAATAACAATATATTTTGAAATTCTTTCACCAAAGATTTGGGCAGTATAAAATTTATATGTAAAAAACGGATATTTTCATTAAATTCAGTACATTTTAATGGCATATGAAACGCATTTATATCTGGGGACTAACTAAAATTTGACATGAGTATAAGTTTTATTAACCTTCATTAACGTGTTCATTTTTTTTTTTTTTGTTTAAACATTGCTAAAGATTTACACAAATTTTCATGCTGCCTTACATACATATCTAAATAGTTCTTTGACTAAAAGTTATGACGTATATCTTTCAATTTACGCGAATAAAACTACTTAAATAATACATTTTACTTATTTGTAACACTCATTTATGGGGTTATATACAGTTAGAATGCCGAAAAAAAGCGAATTTTCCAGAATTATTTCTGAGAAAACTATTAAATTTATTAATCTAAAAATTTGTACACATATTATGATATCTTTTAACTATATTTTAAGACTTAGTATTAGTAAAAATATTTATTTGGAAAGGAGCTACAGCTGATCGGCGGGAGCTCCTGTCAAAAAAGACGTTTTGCCGTGACCACTATATCTCTGAATTGGATCCTCTGAAATTAAAAAACCAAACGGATTTCGTTTAAGTAATGTTAAATCTATAGTAATTAATCGAAGGGATAAGCAAAATAAATTTTGTTGACAAAATGACGGTTTCTCAAAAAAAAAATCGATTTTTGACCAAAATTTTGGCCTTAAATTGTTTATAAAAAAAAAAAATATTTGTCGGTGAGAAAAAATCTTCGATTAATTACTAAAACATATATTTAAGATGCTCGTGTTAAAATTTGAGACTAATCGGTTTAGTCGTTTTCGACTAATGTTGGTCACCGACTTTGAAAACACCATTTTGAGAAAAACGCGTTTAAAGTTTGAAAAGTACATTACATAGGATAAATATACCTTTTCAAATTTGCATGTCCAAACAAAGATATATATATATATATATATATATATATATATATATATATATATATATATATATATATATATATATATATATATATATATATATATATATATATATATATATATATATATAATATCTTGGAATATGTCACCAAAATTTTGTTTGTGTGGTCAATATTAGTGAGCGTTACAAACCTTAGACTAAAATTAATACAGATTGACATATTATATATGTCGAGTATAAAAATTATTATTAGATAATATACCTGTGTATGTATATTTTGATTGGTCGTAGATAGGTAAATACATTTGATAGTAACAACTCACATATATATTAATTAATATGAGTTAATTGAATTTTGAAACCTAATATTAACTAACCTCACTAAAGAGAGATAACATTTATTTACTAATTAACCTAACAGACAAATACATATAATTGATATGTTAATCAGTACCTACATATAGATGGTTACATTTAAACATCTATATTATTATCTATGTAAATTGTTGAATGATAGCTAACAGAGTTAATTGTTCAAATATTATGCATATGGTCAGAGTCGGATTTAACCTTAAAGTCGTCCTTGGACACTGTGCAAGACGCCGCCCAATTACCTAAATTTTACATAAAATGAGTCAAGTTTCTATATAATATCATTTTTTAGTAGAACTTTCAGCAATCGGCTGAAACCTTTAAGAATATTCAAGAACGTCTCAAATCCCAATTCGAAGGATCTAGTCGGTTCAAAGTACTGTGGGGCTTACATGCATATATCATATGGAAATGGCTTAAAACGCAGATATCTGATGTCAACGCCTTTCATTCAAATTGAATGGAAATCAATAAGGGAAGTTAAAAATTAAGAATTGAATTAATTCTAAAATAATCATTTATCACTGAAACTTTTTTAAAAATTTGTTGATGAAACTGCAATATTTATAATTTTGACCATGAAAATTATTTATTATAATTTGAAGTTTTAAACATGATGACAGTTTTCAAAGCATTTTTTATAATGCGGAATTAATTCCTTTTCTCACTCTCTGAATTTTTCCACCCCTTAAAATTGGCCGCAGTGAGCACTGACGCCGGTTGCCCCGACTTTTGCTACAAATATATGGTGTATTTTACCAAACTTAGAATGTACACATTTCTATAGCTCATAACGGATATTTACTTTAAGAAACTCAACTTTGAATTATTTTTCCTGGTT
Organism: Chrysopa pallens; assembly: GCA_020423425.1. NCBI lineage: Eukaryota > Metazoa > Arthropoda > Insecta > Neuroptera > Chrysopidae > Chrysopa > Chrysopa pallens. The sequence continues at coordinate 133,785,869 of CM035591.1, forward strand.
ACCATACTTTCTTAATTTTATAAATGATCGTACCTTAATCCTAAAAATAGCAATCCCTAAATAAAATAGTTCATTGTATTTAATAATAAATTGATATTAATGAATATTATATATTTTAATAATAGTGTATAAGAATTGTGTCATTTAACTATTAGAGCTTGTGCCAGCGGCTATCATTTTCATAATAATATATACCTTCAGGACAGTATCAGTATGAGGAAAACGAACGCCCATTGGTATTGTTTAAATGGTTCTTATAATTAGTACAGCACAGAATCAAACTACTAACCATGATATATCATAATATTTAAATTTGACCCAGTTTATTGTTATTAATTAATTTATATTATTAAAATCATATTATCATCTACAATAATATATTTTAGGGTGTCAATTATCAAATATAAAATTGAGGAAATTACGATATCCGTGACTCGTCGATTTGATTAATTTTGGTAAACTATTTTTTTTTAATTTCTTTAATTTTCACTTTTAAATTATGTACTATGATCCACAGAACATATATTATCCTCTTTGTAAAATCGACAGAATTCAGGAACCGAATACCATTATTCAAGTTGGAGTAAATAATGGATACGATCCCCAAATTATAAGAATTTTTATTAATCAAAAAGAAACACAACATATGCAAAATCAAATATTCTCACATATTTCATCGAACACCATAAATTCTAAAGTATCTCTCCCGCATGTAGGCAGTATATCCCTCTAAAAATTGGAAATCTGTTTCGAAAATGTAATATACAACCAGCTTACAATAATAATAGTAATTTACGCAAATCAATTTGTAATGCTAAGGAAAAAAACCCCATCCTTAGTAAAAGAGATGATTATATATTTTCTTGTCCGCAATGCAATGACGTTTATGTTGACAGGCAGGTAGATCGTGTTTAACCAGGTACAAAGAGCACATAAACAGTCATAAAACCTCTTCTAACTACTGCATTCATCTTATACAGGTCATAAAATTGATATTCACAAAATAAATAATACATCTATTAATTTTTTAAAAACAAAAAATGATCGAATTATTTTCTTATTTTTAATTTTTTAATTCAAGAATTTTATTTAAGAAAACTGCATATTTTATATTTTTAATATAGTTTTGAAAGATAGAAAATCTGAAATTTTTTTTGGATAATCAAAAATTTGTTTCTGGGCGAGGCCACACACAGCTAATAGTCTATGTGAGCTGTCTGCATAATAGATTTGCAAGAATTTTAATACCTATTTATTTTATTTTGTACAAGAAACTGAGATTTTTAGAAAAATAAAATACAATATCTAAAAATTGTAATTAGAATCGAAGTTTAAAAATTCCTTTTAAAGATAAGCATTTTTTCTATTTTTCTCGAATATTACAACTTTCTTAAAAACAGTTTTTTTTTTCTTAACTTCCAACAAAGATGATGAAATGTCCTCGGAAGAAACTGATTTTTCCATATAACTGGTTTTTAATATAAACTTTATGAAAATGTCATAATATTTAGCATTTGAACATTATAATGAGAATACAAAGAGACATATATAGCAGATCTAATTAGTATACAACATAACTTGCAGTCATGTTACATTACATTTCAAACAAATTTCCATTCGTTCTTACCCGGGAAACTTTTTGCACACAGCACACACATGTAGGTAGATTGTAGAACGTATAAAGTTTTACACATACATAATGTAATAATATTTATGAATTACAGGTGATTCATAAATAAATACATTCATTTTCATATTTACGTTGTCTGTTTCAATAACTAACAAATATGAGTTACAAATTAATACTAACTGTATGCCGTTAATTAGAAAAAAAAAATAAGTCACATGCGATAGAAGTGAAACTTCAAGATAAAGAGAGACAGATTTAGAATTTTAAGATTAGGAGCATAATTGTAGGGTTTTTACTGATGATATTGATACATTAAAATATGTTGAATATATAACACAAAATCAGTGTAAACACAATTATTATGTGAGTTTCAATATAGAAGTTAGGTAATTAATTTAAAATAAAGAAATATTTAATGCTTGTTAAGAAAATCATTTACTTTATTAATTTCAATTTCAGTCAAGTACGAACAATCTTAAACTTTAATCAAAGCAGATAATTATTATGTTACAAATTTATTTTGTGAAAAAAATGAGGTAAGTTAATCATTTTATATAATTACTAGCAGACCCGAATTTGACACCCGTTATTTGTTGTGAGCCTTCTGGTATTGGTTATGAGTCACCCGGTATTTGGTGTAGGAAACCTGTGACACGAAATTGTGCTGACCGGTACCTCCGGGTCAGAAAACAGTGTTAGAAAACATTACGAAACACTTGAGGCGAAATTTTTATATATGTACCTGGTATTTGGTTTAAAAAACCTGGTACCTCGACCCTTTGACCCACGGGACGACCTTCAGCCTTGTCTCCGCATTATAAAACTATTGTAGTAGATGACGGTTATTTTTCTAAATATACATAGGTCTAATACACATTCCGGTAAAGTTTGTAAAATATTATTTTAAAATGATTAAAATTTGATGATCTGCGGCAAACTGAGAATCTTCCGTTGAATTGGCTAAAAAGGATTTGATACTAAAGCAGCCCAAATAAAATATTTAATTATCTAAGCAATTTTTTAAATTTTTTCGCGATAAAAACCTGACTTGGAGTATAAAGTATATTTTAAAGAAAATAAATAAAATTAGCTGCCTTAGGTTCAGCCGTTCCCGAGTTTTACGCTTAGCAACGTTTTTGGAAACTTTTTTTTAAATTATACACTAACGTCACTCAATGGTTTAGCCTTCCCGGAACCTCTCCACTAACACTTGGACTTTATGGTCTGGTATTTAAGTTCAAATTGAAGTATTATTACGAATCGTGTGTATGGGAGTTGATAGAAAAGTGTTGTTTTTAGAATTTTTCAGACAATTTTTAAAATCGGTTCAGCTGTTCTGGAGATTTGCGCTTAGCAACACATTCAGTAATTCATTTTTTATATTATAGATAACACTATATTCCTTAATAAAAATCAAGTAACCATGGGAAAAAGACACATTTACAAACAAAAACCTACACACAAACCGTTTTTAACGCAAATTTTAAGGCCATACTGTATATTATTCCAAATGTAAGATAAAACAACATAGATAATCAAATCTTGTGTGTTATTTATGTTGACTAAACAAGACCTTTTCATAATCCATCTTAATCCTTTTAACACAAATTACTACATTTGTGTATTTTAAATAATCTGCTTTTCATTTTGTATATAAAGTTTATGCTTTGCTTTATACGCGCACGCATAAGTAAAACTTCATTCATTTGTAATAATTGAATTCGGGGTAAATGGAAAAAGGTATCAGAATTTTGGTATTATGCCAACGAATTGACATTTATTATTTTATTATCTTAAATCAGAGAGAGTTTTTGAGTAGGTAGCGTACTTTATTAAGTAAGAGTATTTAGTTAATTGGGTATCGAGCGTAAAATTGTGGAAGTACATTATATAATTTTAAATTTATTATTTAGCAATAAAAACCACTAATATGTTTTATAAATTATTTCATAAATACTTTATAAAAAATATTAGTTATTAGGGCAAGTTTTCATTGAGCTTGATGAGAGATAAATGTCAAACAGATGGGTTGTAAAATCAAAAGCTTTAAATATACGCTGCCTAGTGGCTACTGCCGATCAATGAAACCATCGTAAAGGGATAAAATAAATGAAATGGTTTTCTAAAATTTTTCTACTACATCGGTTTCAGTACAAATTAAGCAGGGCACTTCTATTTCAAAGCATTTTCAAATCTTTTTATGTTTGCCCTGTTTTTCACTACATCTATTAATTACATTTTTTGATTCTTCTGGTTTAACGCAGATCGGCCACGGCTTTCTATCTAGACAAGTCTCCTTTTCTGTTTCCCGTGTTTATTGAATGTTTTTTCTAGGTTTTAGAACTTCGAAACATTTTCTATAATTCAAGCTTTTTATATCAAGTTAATTTTCACACATTTTAAATATGAAATTAGTTGGCCATAAATTTATTTCTGAAAAAAACCCATGTGTTATGATTTTTGTGTTTTTTGATTTATTTAGATCCGGAATAGGATATAAGATAGGTTTGAGGATCATTTTCACACCTTGGAGTTGAAAAACGGGACAAAATCTAGATTTGAAATTCAAAATAAAATTTATCTCTTCTCGCTAGCAGTATGTTGAACTGACAACTATATAGAGAGTACATATCGCATCGATCGAGTATCACCGCAATCATTCGTCGATCTGGAGGTCAATACAATTTTTTTCAAGTAAACGATTTACAAATCACGAAGTACTGGGTCTACAAGTTACCTGCTGTCCCACACCAATTACTCGGTGTATATATGAATAATTTTGTTTCACTGGTGTGCCATACTAAATACCGCGTACCACAGATATTTTTTTTGTTTTGTAAAAAAGTGTTTTATTTAATAATTTAATCTAGCGTGCTGCTGCAGACGATCTTCTGAAGGTCTTCCAAAAAAAAAAGTGTTTGACGCCTACCACAAAACAATAAAATTGTAATAGTGCATAGATAAAATTAGCTAAGGATCGAAGGAATAATCAAAATATCAAATAACAATCCGAAATCGTATTCCGTCAATGAATGCTTCCGAGAAGGTTGTGATAAAATTTCAATCCGATCGATGGAACCAACCGTCTTTTAGAAATTGTGGTCAGTGACTTGAAAAACGTTGTTTTAAGAAAAAAGTGTTTAGACTGACTATATGCCGCCTACTTTAAGTGCGATAAGTCTTAACAAACACGCGTATATCTTGGAAAATCAAGAAATCTTATCCAGATAATATCTATACTATCCAGAAATGCCAAAATCGATTTTTGAAAAATTTAACTGCGTGCAACCCCTTAAGTTCAACGTATTTAAATCTTTTTATTTCTACGTAGACTTTTATTTCAACCAGTAATTTATGCATCCAGCTTTTAAGCCATTTACTTCAGGAATGATTTTTAAAAAACAACTTCAATAAATTTTTAAAAGGAAATATTTATAACGAAAACATCAACGAAGGTGGAACCAAATAATAGTAATTTAATTTAATACATAAAACATTATGATGCTTTTTTTGAAACATGGCCAAAAGCTTTTCTTTTATAGTCAATACATCAATTTTATAAAAATATTATATTGAATCATTTTTTTTTTATTTAAAGTGGAAGAACAAATATAAAATTTGTTCTAAAAAACTTTTTCCGATTTAGTTAGCATATGTTTTTAAATTATTCAAAATAAATTTAATAATTTTTCAATTTAGTCTAGCTGATATAATAATAAAGTTTTCCCAACATAATTTTTCCTTATAATAAATATATATGGGTACCGTGTATTAAAATGTTTTCATTCGTTTCTATGGTTACGAAATACTAGTTAATCAATCAAATGATATATAAGTCTGTGAATGGTGTATGATTTAATATATGAAATTTCTCAAAATTTATTAACTCATTTGAACGAGTAATTATATATATTTGTAATAAAAAATAATTATTAATGCAATTTCTTCAATCATTCTAACAATTTTCAACCCAATAACTTCAAATAAATGTTGTAACTATTCAATAATTTTTGTGTGACATTTGCTATACAATTTACGTGTAGACAATTGAACAAATAATTATATTTTCTAGAATGTGAATATTTTATTACAAACTACAGACACTCGTAGTGAATCAGTCGGTTAAGAATACCCTGGCATGTAATATCCACAGTACTCAACTCCTAAAATGTACGTTTCCCCGTCGAAGGGTGCTTTTGTCCAGGAAGTACTAACCACCCATTCTAGAGGGTCGAAAAATTTAGGTTAAAAATAACTAGAGAAATCGATATATAGGGTTGCATTTTAGACAAAAAGTGTCATTAAAGCATATCTCGAAAAGCAATACCACATTATTCATCAGTGTTTATGAAATAACTGAAAAAAATGACTTCTTATGGGGAAAAAATTTGTACAGAAAATGAACTTCGTTTTTTATTCAGTTCAGCTTGCGATTATTTTCAACATTATTCCCCCTCTAAAGGGGGTGATTATCATTCCCGGGGAAAAACATTCCTCACAATACAACTTTTATTTCTTGGAGTATTTCCTACGTACTGATCAAAATTATCAAATGAATCCGAGCTATTTAAATAAAATTATGAGGCCATACTATTTTTTTCGTGTTCGTTTACTGGGCTTAGTGCAAGCACACACCATAAGATTTTCTAATCAGAAATTCTGATCAGAACACACACCATCGAACAGTTCGAAGAAAATCTTATAAGAAAATCTGATCATACATAACACAAAATCTTAATCAAGTTCTAAAAAATTAAAATTTTTTTTTAAGAAAATGAGGTTCTGAAGTAAATTCACTAAGCATAAGCATTTCATTTGCGTTATTTTTATCCATGTTCAAGTTTTATCACCAGTCATCAAATTTGTTTTCAGTAAATATTAAAAGAAAGAAAATTAATATTTAAAAAAATATAAAAACATAAGTCAAATATTATTTAATTCATAAACAAAATATATAAAATTGAAAAGCCCTAATTAAACATTGAAATGATTTTTTCATTACAAAAATATTACATTTATTTATTTACCATTGACAGCAATTATTATTAAAAGAGCATTTATGATTATTTAGGGTTAATTTTTTACTCGACATAATATTTAGAATATATCAAAATATATTAATTTTAGTCTAAACTGTGTAACACTATGAATATTGAGCTAACAAAATTTTAGCAAAGGTGTACTTAGTATCACCTATCATCAGTCTGAGCATCATTAAGAAAAGTAAATATGGTGACGTATTTGAGACTTAAAATAAGTACAATCGGTACAATTCATTCACAATTTCAGCAAGCAATCACATATATTTGCATTACATATTATTGTTATTATCATTATATATGTATTTATTTCTGTATGGACTGTAAATTTAGTGTATTTTATGAATGCTAATAACATTGATACGGAGCACATTGAAACGTGATCACATGCGCGAGTATTTAAACACTGCTAGTTGTTATTTTCACTTGTTTTTATATATTTTCTAGTCAAAATTAATTTGGTCAGTGAATTATTAAATTTTTGATCTTCCACTTCTACAAGATCTGATCCAGCCTTCAAATTTGGAATTAAATGTCTTTTAATAGACCAATTATTTTACGGTTTCATCTCGGAATCAAATAGAATAAGCTGATTTATTGTAAAAACCTTTATTTTGGTATTATAAAAGTTCTTTGGTATTATAAATGTTCACAATCACGTTTAAAAAACCTTTGATATTCTGGGTCAAAGATCAGTCAAAAATCAGTTTTTTGAGAAAATCTCATTTTCACTGACTCTAATCGTATTTGTATTTATTACCATAGTTATAGATGATAAAATTATCTACTTAAACGTTTTCGTAAACATTGAACGGTTTCCGAGATAGAGAGCGCTGAAGATGAAACGCATAACCGTAGTTAACATCAATGAGAACGAAAAAATAGATGATGGACGATAAAGAAGATGAAGATTATTAATACTAATAATATTGATAAGAATAAAACCATCATTAAAAATTAATATTATCTTGTTTTTTCAACTGTAAATCCAATTATCCTTAATTAGAATAAAATTCAAATTATCATATACAATGTTTACAATAAGCTCAAGATATATTTAGAATGATTATTTCATTATTTGTATGCAAAAGGTACATAATATTAAATGACTACTTGACTTATAAAGAATATTTATAAATTGAAAGTATTAAATAGTTATTTAGATTGATAGCGATTGAACTTCCATTAAACGCTCCATTTCTGCGCCCTTTATCCCGAAATCAGTTAAACGTATCAGACAAAATTTGTAGAGAATTTTATCCTCTGCAACTACATACGATTAAACGACAAATACAAATACGAGCGGAGGCAGTAAAAATGAGATATTCTTAAAAAACATATTTTTGGTATCTTAGACTTTGAATATCTAAGGTTCCTTAAACGTTACCAATTGTGACTTTTAGGACAACTTTTATAATACCAAAATAATAGTTTTTACAAAATTTTAGCTTCTTCCATTAGATTCCGAGATTGACCCTATTATTTGACTGAGATGATTGGCTAGGTCGCTTTTATATTAACTTTTTTGGCTAATAAACTAGGTGGCGTCGGTTGATTGAGGATGGAAATCAAATCTACCTAATAGAAATACTTCTCATTTTATAGAAATTCACGAAAAATCGAATTTTAAAGTTTGATAATAACGAAATACCAATTTTCTTAACCTGAAATCACCAGTTCCGTAAATATAGAATTTGGCGATTGTAGCTCATTTGGTTTGAAAGATACCTTGGCACTGTAAACAGGTATATAGAACAATTTCTAAAAAATATGTTTTATTAGTGGTAGGGAATTCCAAGCGGGGGAATTTTTTGATTAAATCGATCGCACCAGATTATGATATGGGAGACACCCTACCTCTTGTTGAGTACCTCCATCACATCTTAGCTCTTTATATGGTGTCGCAAGTGTTAAGCAGTCGTTTAGAATAGTGAGAAAAATCAATAGTTGCATTTAATCAAGCGAGTCTGATTAAGATATGGTAGGTTGATCACTTGCGACACGCTCAAATCTACCGATTTGAGCGTGTCGCAAGTGATGTGTTTGAGACCCTCCCATTCTCTTTCATCAAGCTCAAATCGTAATATTAGTATAATGTACAATTTTCATGACGTAATTTACCTATTTTATCTTAATCTGACGCGTTCGAATAACTCGTTCGAATGTTTCGATTTTTTATACTATTCTGATCGACCCTCTTCGCGTAGCACCATATAGAGAGCAAAGATTTGGTGAAGGTACTAACCAAGGGGTAAGATATGTCACATATCTTTATCTAATCCGCTCGAGTAAATTCAATAATCCTCGCTTAGACTCCTCTAACAAAAGGGAACCTCAAAACAAGTATTTCCAGTAAAAACTCCACAATGAACATTCGATCCAAAAATATTTCTTGCTTTCAGTATAGTATTGTAAAAGTAAGTAAAAAACAAAGAAATTACTATTAGCAAACTACTTGCAAATATAATCCGACATTACGAACACGTGGAATTTTCAACACACGTCAAATTCAATACCCATGAGATCAACTTATTTAATACATTGTATTACTAAATTGCACGTTACAATAACTGCCATGTTCGAGTCTCAAAGTAGATGGTGTGAACACAGCTTTAATGTATTTATCATCATAAATATTATAATTTGTATTGCATAATTTATGTGTATATTTACAATTAAACACTCAAACGACAAACGGATGGATATATCAGGTATAATTCGAGCCGTACTTCATATACAAAACACGATAATTCAATTTTAGATATTATAGAGGAGAGTTTGGAGGAACTTGAGTTAGCCAACAAGCGGGTACTACATTCTTTTAATGACATAGTGTTGTAAATAGCTGAAATATAAAGGATCCGAATGTTTCCAAATAAATTTCACGTTATAGAAGTTATGTGAAAAAAGTGTTAATACAAAAATTGTAGATCTTTTTATTACCTACAACTTTGCCATTTAACTTTTTTCCATAGGACTTGTAGTTTTGCAGGAAATTAAGATAAACCGTATTTTACCCTCAAACACTCATCCCTTCCACTTCCCAACCTCAGATCACCCATACATTATTTTTCTTTCATTTTTTAAATATTCTTTTCCGTTTCCAAGAATCAAAAGAGTATTTGTTTTATGTTTGAGACAAAAATAAACACTTGTGGACTGTTTTGATTTTTTCAAAAAATAGTAAAATTCAGGAGAAAAAAAAATCTTCATGAGAAGAGAAAATGCATAAAATGAAATTACCTTTTAAGGGCATTTTAAACAAATGAATAGTAATCAATAAAATATAAAAATTTACAGTGTTAACTGTTAAGATACTCGGCATATGGTTGAATATCGATATTTGAACGCAGAAAAAAACTACAATTGCTCTAAAGTTTTTATATTTGTACAATTTACATATCCCACCCCTCAAACAATCATAAAAATTGCTACAATCTAGAGGGGGGAGGAGGATTCTTAAAGTATAAGTTATGATAGAATGGCGTGTTCATTTTTCCTATATTCAAATACCTCCAGTTCCTCCTCTGTTTTGTGTATGATTTTAAATAAATTATATTGAATACTTAATGTGCGCTGTATCTCTGTCTAGGTTCAACCCCAACCCCTTTTGAAACGCTTATGTTTCACCGGATTTTGTAACGCGCCTAGACAATAATACGACAATAGTATAATGAAGATCCTAACAAAGTTAGGTTCAAAGAACATCAATCAAATAAATGCATAAAATTGTAGTGATTACCATAATTTACATATTGAATTAAAAAAAAAAAATAAATAAAATCGTCGATTTAAATAATTTCATTTTATATAATACAATATTTGAAATAAATCAATATTTTATATATTCATTTAATAATTATTAAATACTAATGTAAATATTTGATATTAAATAAAGATAATAAAAAAAAAACTAGCTCATTTTCATTCAAATGTTATAATGGAAAACACGAATACCGCTACTTCACTCATTCAATTCCTATAAATTTCTGTACATCAAAATATTTATCATATTTTTTTATTATTAATACGGAAATTATTGAACTATTTTAACTTTAACTAAAAAATTATTGATCAACATTGGCTTTAAGATCCTTCTTGGGATCAACAACTCCAAAATCTGATGCATTTTCAATAGGCGCTGGCTCGGTACTGAGTTTCAACACTTTTTTTTAGATCTAAAATAAATTCTCTGAACTGTATGTCGACCATTGAAAAAGAATTTAAAGTAACCATTTTTATCCATGAATTTTGATAAAAATTTGTGAATGTTTTTGTGTGTCATTGTAATTTTCTGTCCCATGATATTTTGAAACTCTTTGGTGATCAGGATGGAAAATACACTAGAAGTTCTGATGTACCATCTTGGACGTGATCCCCGATAGCTCCTTATTGGAGAGGATCATGCCTATGGGACCGTTGGGGTAAAATATTAATCGGTAAGTACCTAAGGTATAATAATAGTTTCTATCCAATTGTGATGTACATTTGTAAGCCTTTATATGGACCTAAATCCTGCTGTAACGTTAAATAGGTCCCCTCATATTTTTCTGACTTCTTACATTAGTCGATAAAACTACTTCTAAAAGTGCTCCTTTTTCCGATTTATTACAGTACTCAAAATAAAGACTTATTACAGCGCTCATATTTCCGACTTCTTATGAAACTCTTAAGACATCTGATAGAGCCCTAGAACTCTGACTTTCTGCGAAAATTATTAAAAAGACTTAACCTGAAACCTGACATCTTGTGAAGTCAGAAAAAGACACTTTCTAATAAAGAAGTCGACACAATTGAGACATATTAAAGAAATCTTAATAAAGAGTTATTTTTGAAGTCTTTCCTATTTTGATGATTTCTGGGTTCTCTTCTAGCAAAGTATTTTTATTTGATTTGAAATCACAATCGAATTACAAAAAGTCCAGAAAGAAGTGACGTAAAAATGCATTATTTTCTCTATCACCCAATACTTAAAACGACCGATAATGATTTTGTCCATTAAAATGAATGAAATACAAGAAATGTTTCTGACAGACACGCCATTATATTTAATGTATATATACATATATGTTTAAACTAGAACAGATATCAGATTCAATTCTCAGATACAGAACTGCTATGATATTATTATTTAAGTGGATTAGTTGAATTTCTAAAATAGATTATTAACTAAATATTATTTAGGTATCTGTCTATATGTACGTCTATAGTGTGCCTTGCTTCAAGGGCTTTCAGTTATAATTGTATTAACGAATTTCCTTTTCAAAGAAATTGTGCTCATGTATTTATAACGATTTTCTTCAAGTTAATCATCAAAAATACCATCATTAATAAAGTTTGAAACATATAAACAAACACAATTTTTATAATTTGCATTTTTCAAACGCAAAATATGTACTATATCAAAATTTTACTGTGTCACCTCAAAAGTAGACCCCTTCCGAAATAAAAAAAAGCTACGCCAACGACTCAATTCAATCATCAAAATATTTTTAACACGTTTTATGATATTGACTTCTGTACTCAAAATCCTTTTATATCATCGACTAAATGCGGATACATCGACGAGGAATTTTGAGTTTTGAAAAAAGAAAATAATTAGCTGTACGACCAGATTTTTGGCCAGAAATTTATTCATTTACAATGGTACCCTTATAAGTTGCTGGGGGTAATCGTGTAAAAACAATGAGAAATCTTTCCAGAAATATTTCTACGAATTTTCTCGTTGACACAGCAATTTTAGCGGAAATCAATGATCTCAAGTCACACAAGCGAAATAATGTTTAGTGGAAGACATTGATGACGAAAACCAGAACGTCGCATATCTTTACTTCAACTGCTATGTAATTCACGGTATTCGCCGTAAGGTTTGTGTACCATTTTCACCATTAGAAATTCCATTTGCAGTAGTTTTACAAAGTCTTTGTTCAGTATTTTTATAAACTGTAGAAATACCAGTCAAGATTCTCAAACTACAAGAGTAATTACAAAAGTAATGGTAAGAACAATTTTCGCAATCATTTAAGCGGGCTTTTTACGAAGATCAATTCCTGGCACTTTTTTTGATATAATTTATACAATAAGCATTATAGTTTCAGAATGGTATAATAGATTTTTCATATAATTTCGAATTCAAAAATGAAGCCATTATCATTAAAAGCTGATAGAAGAAAGGACCCGAATTTGGGGTAGACCAATTTACACTCGAATTTCTCTTACAAAATTTAAAATTATCTATAATGCATTTAATTTAATAAAAATTGCAAAAGTGATATTTAACGTCTTTATTTAAAAAAAATTAGGTACAAAATTATTTTATCTGTATATTTTTCTTGAATTTTTATAAATATTTGCATATGTTTTGTTAGAAAATCACCAAAAAATTTTAGATTTTCTTTATTTACATGTGTAAATTCCCATAATCAGATACTTGTTGGTGCCTTATATCTGATATCCGAAATTAGAGTCTTTTTCTTTAAAATGCAGTGCGTTTAAATTTGAAATATTTAAAACAATTTTCATATTAAGAAAATGAACTCTACTGAATAAACGAAAATCGTGATGTCCATTTTCTGTTAAAAAAATAAAAACAGAGATGAGATATCTTTATGTGTTTTCAATTTTCCTAAAAGCACTTTTGAAAACTATTAAAAGAAATGCAAACATATTTGAGTATTAGGTAAACTAGGTAAAAAATTATCTTCCATTAAGAAATTGAAGACAATATTTCCTATTTTTACAACATATTAAAACCAGAATTGAAAAAATCAGCTATAGTGATACCACATTTTCTCCAACATGTTATACAAATTGGGCAGATCCAGTTTTAATATGTAAACATTGGGTAAATATGTTGTACAAATCTAGCTACAATAATTCCGCATATTTATTGACGACAAGTTTCTGTCATTCAAAAAATATAAAGGCTTAATGTCAGAAACAGGTTGGCGGAATTAGTTCAGTAGAAAAAGGTAGTCTCATGGCATTAGTATGTACCAATAGGTGTATTTCCACATGAAAATCTGGATCTATATTCGTAGCTCCTAAATCGAGCTGGATTGTTTTAGATTTATTCACAAAATGGTTAAAAGCTAAAAATTAAATGAAGACAAATTTTAGAATTTTTTAAGCTCCTAATATACAGGAATTATATTTTTTATTTATTTCGGTTTCGTATAGGGTATGTGGAATATTAGATTTATTTGATCCTAGAATTTCGAATTAAATTAAAATACATAATCCTATGTATAATTTTAAACTTCTATCCCTTAATTCATTTGAGGTTCCTATATTATATAGACCCAAGATTCAATACATTAATTTTCATATAACTAAAATAAGGTTTGATGCTATTTATACTCAATTTTCAAAAAGTATCCGATATTCGGATCCTGTCCCCATCTGAAAAAGTCATGCCAAAATTCCTAACGCTCTTTAGGTGCCGCAATTCCTGCGTGACGAATTCTTATGATAGTGTTCCAATTAATAAGTTAAATAAATGATAGTATCTTGCCTAACTTTCTATCATAATACAATTTTATGAATGATTAAAGGGTCTTTGTAAGACATTTAGTCAAGTAATAACTAATTAAATGGTTTATTTTCATTATACATCGTAAAATATATTCAAACGTTGTTTTATTACCCCCGTTCAGCTCCTCGAATATTTCATCAAAATCAATGATTGAAGTATCGTTTTATAGCGTAGATTTCCATCAAATGGTCCACTTTTTTATATTAAAGTTATCGGTAAACAAGTTATAAATATTTTGTAACAAAATTGTTTACATTTAGTTGTTAAAAAGAAAGTTTTCATTAATTGTCAATAAATATCATAGATATATTACGCCAGCTAGCAGAGAAATGTATTCAAAATTTAATTGAAATATGCTCAAAATTAGGTGCATTGCAGGTGTTCAAGTTTGTAATTAACAAAATTGAGTCATTATGGTGGACTGCTGCTGTGATAACACACTGAAAGAACCAAGTGGAAAAATAAATTTCAAATGAACTACCATAATAAGGTGATTTTTAGATACTTTTTTGTTGTGCACTCATTAAATCAATTCAATCAAAATTACACAAAACCTTTCTGCACTGATTCAATAAAATGAATCACTGATAAAAAAATTATCAAGCTGGTAGTCATCTTGAAATAGCAAAGAAGACTATTAAAAATTGCTCACAATGCTCAAAATTAGATTCATTTTAGTTGCTCTTAAGGTGCTGCAATTCATCAATTCAGTTTGGAATACTTTACTCAGCTGCCAGCTTGTTTAGTATGTCAAAGCTAGTTTGAGCTACCACACCTTGGTGTTTTATGAGTTGTTAATCAAAGCTTTCAATGGTTTTTGCTTGAAATGTTTTATCGTAACAATAAGTCAAATAACTAAAATTCGTATATATTTATAAAAAAATTTAAATAATAATTATTAGAAATACTAAATAATCGGAAGTGTATGGAAATAGTTCCCATACATGAAGATTTGCTTAATGAAAAAAAAATTTTTTTTTCAAATGTAAATGATTCTAATGTATATAGTGATAATTCATAAGGTCGAAATATTAGAAGATATGAATTAAAAGTACAATTTAATAATTGGCGTCAGCTCCAAATTCAAGTATATTATGCTTGAGAAAGCTCTTGTTTTGTTTTACGTAGGAAATAGATGAAAGGGCTCGACTATTTTGCAAAACAAGCCAAAATAAGACGAAAATGAAGAATACTAAATTTTGAGTTTTCGCATATTTCTCGAGTTATCCATGGGTAGTGTAATCACAGGTTGAACGTAGGGCCCAAAAACAACCCTACGTGTGCAAATTACACCCAACAAATCCATGTATTTTTAATAGTTGTATTCAATATTCAAGTGTTGATTGCTTTTAAGCGAATTAAATTTCAGTTATTTGTGCTTGACATGTGTTTAAATTATAATCATTTTACAAAAAAAATTATAATTAAATATTGTGGCATGTTTTAGATCTTCATTTTTGTCTTTTTTTGGCTTTGTTTTACCAAAATTAATAAAATCGAGACGCCATGGATATCGTAATCTACCCGATGAAAGCACGAAGATCACAATATTATAGTCGAAATGTGCGAAATAATCGCAAGGATCAACTTGCTATGTATCAAAATTCATCTTAATAAATAAAAACAAATAAATTTTCTATTATTAAAAATTTTGATAAACTTATAATTATTATTTATCTTTCAAACAAGTTGTTAAATTGAGGGTTTTAGAACAAACATTATTTAATAGAATGGTAAAATTACGGTCGTAATTAATATTTAAAGTTAATATTATTAATATATAGGCAATGTACATCAAAATGTTTTCATAGGTTTCTATGGTTACGAAATACTAGTTTATCAATCAAATATATCTGTGAATAGTATATGATTTCACATAGAAAATTTCTTAATATTTATTAACAAATTTAAATAATTATTAATTTATATTTGCAATTAAAAATAATAACAAATGCAATTTCTTCAATCATTCTGACAATTATATATATATATATTTTTTTTTTCTGTAATTATTGTATTATTTTTAACATTTTCTATAAAAATTACATCCAAACAATTAAACAAATAATGATATTTTCTAGAATGTGAATGTTTTATTACAAATTTTTGATACTTGATATGCATCAATCGATTAAGAAGTCCCTTTCACGTACTATTCGCAGTACACGGATAGTATGTATAATTATTGGCCTAGTTTTAAACGAGACATTATTCACAATGCCTGGAAAGTATGAACCAATAAAAACACGTAAATTTGAGCTAAATCGACCGCAAATATGCAAATTCGATGTTAATCACTCCCAAATATTGCTTGTGTATAGTTTAAAAAGACAGACTCGTGCTAACTCCACCACAAATATGCAGATACATGAAAAACTGACTCCAAATACCACATTGTTATTTCAATTACACTTTGAACGTAAGTGATAAAAATACTACCGGCATTTCCAGACCGAGGGGACTGTGGGTTATCTGGTGTGTAATCCCCTAATTATGAATAAAAGGATTCTATATTTATTAATATGGCTAAGGGGTAAAAGACGTAATTCATAATGCTAGGACAATTTAATAATTTCAATAATTATTATCCCATTGTCCGCACATATTGGAAAATTCCCCGGAAAAGAAAACATTCTGGGAATTATAAATAATGACCAGTTAATTACTTGGTCAACCATCAAACAAAAGTTTTGTGCAACAAGCTCCGTTCCTCGGGGATTTATAAATAATCAAAGAAAAGATCATTTGAACTTCTTTTCATACCATGAAACGGTTTTTAAGGATTAAATTTAGTAATTGAGGAGGGATAGCAAATATACAAAGCGCGTTTTAAAAGTTCATTTTAATGTTTCCTTAAATTAACCAAGAAACAATATTGATGTTAGGAACGGGCAGTTAAAGCTATAAGTTAAATTTTTCATCATTCGATTCGTATCTAATTTCGTTGAATTGAAACTGAATATTAATTCTGGAATAACCTTAAGCTAAAGTATAAAAAACTAGTTTCAAAAGCTCATTTTAACGTTTCCTTAAATTTAATGTTAAAAATTGGCAATTAAGGGAATAATTTAAATTTGTCATCATCCGATTTGTATCTAATTTCGCTGAATTACTTGAACCACCAACTTAATTTCACGTTAAGCATAGAGCTAGAAGAAATAATAAAAGTATCGTGGCACTCTGTTTTTCTAACTTCTCTGAGTCGATATCATAAAAAACTTTTGCTCGCCTAACAGAAATATTCAACATGCTTTTAAAGCTTTTATTATTTAACCAGTTATCTGGTGCTTTCAAATATACTACAGCTGTTTGATCGATGAATATTTTTCTTGTATAAAAAAGCATATTCATATTTTAATGTTGTGGCGAATATAAAGTATCCGGACATGTTTAAAATATTACCATATCTTGAAGTCAAGTCAAATCTTCACCAAATACAACCATTTTAATGCATTAAAAGCACTTGTATCGTAATATTTCGAAAATAGAACATGCAAGTCCAGAAATGTACATATTTGTCCAAGAATTTTAAGACAGATCAGCGTAAATTTTGTTTCTTGGTTTTAAAGTTAATTTTCTTATAGGTGTGTCATAACTTCTTTTGAATTTCTATTCAAAATCTATTTTTGAGATCTGGTTTGCCAAAAATGGTGAAAATCCCAAAATTGAAATAACTTTTTTTCGGTGTATTGAATGCATGATTCAGTGCAAACGGAGCGTATGAAGCGAGTTAGTCTAATGAAGGAATTCTGATCTTTGAGAAGTTACTGAACGTGTGAATTTTAAGGAAAATAGAAGTTATTTTTCAAAGCTTTTTCATTTACATTAAAGATAAAAAATATGTTAAAATCATATATTAAAAAATTCAGAAACAAAGCTGTGTCGCAATGTATCATATTTTTAAGATAAGTCTCAAAATATTTCACTGCACCTCTTACTCTCATATGACTATTATTTTGACTTATTCTGTGCAAACTGTGTATTATTTGGAGAGAAACACACACATACCATTTCTATTTTTCCACTTGTGTTGTAATCTATTCAAAAACTTATCGAGTATACAGTTCTTTATAATTTAAGAACTCCCACAACCGAATAATTTTACTTAGTTCTTTTAAAATATTTAGAATTACGTTCGATGTGTCTCTTTTGGAAATTCCAACGTCACAATTTGTAGATAAAAATAAGTTCAAACCTGAATTAGCCAAGGATCTTGTCCAAGATTTAGCCTGTAAGTATGTGGAACACTAATCCGCCAGATGGATAAAAATTAGACCAAAAACATGATAAATGTAATCATCGGTGTATTTGGAAAACTGATATTTGGAAAAGCTGATTGTGCATAAACTTTGTCCTCATACTCTCGTGCGTTTACATATTGTTTCTTCATAAATTAGTTTTGAAAACATAAAACATAATAACTTTTACGGCTGACATACAACCAGTATTGTAAATAACAATCAATAGACTTACTTATTTAGTCTAGGTGCCAATTTATTTTTCGTAACTGCGCCGTTGAATTTGGACCATCTTTAAAATGTAATCTTCATTATGAATATTTTATAACTATGTCAAAAATAGCAAATTAAAATTGTTTACAATTCAAATTCTAGAAAGATAATATTAGGATGGAGAGATAGAGGGTACTGCATTTGCTATATCATAAAAATGTAAAATTAGACTCAATACCTTAACAAAACTTGAAAATTAAAATAAATTTGAATAAGTAACAAAGAAATTATAATCCCTTAAAAATTATATATCTGTATTATTATTGAAAATGATGTTTTACATGTAATTTATATCTAGATATGAATAGTCATAAGCTCATAACTTTCTGATGCATTTTATATTTTTTTCACATAAATGTTTTAGATAGATAAACAAAAATAATTTTGATAAGAAACTCAACACAAAATAGCAATAACATTTTTTAATATGTAAAAACCGCTAAAAGTGTTTTCATTTTTTAATTTCACAAGTATACATATTTCGCTTATTTTTAAAGATTATTCAAAAATAACTTCAAATCCATTTTCGTGATAGCAAAACTAATTTATTTTTGGTTTCCCAATATCTTGGCCAAATATTGTCCGATTTGATTGAACTTTTTTTTGAAACCAACTAATTTTAGGTCGTACTTTTTAATTTTATTATTATTAGTTCGCTAATTTTAACCTTTGTATGAAATATCATGCCAAGGGACTTAGTTTCTGGTAACATATTATAGTTATGTTTTATTTAACCAAAAATTTGAAAACTACGACCCGAATTTAGTAGGATAGCAAAACTTAATTTTTTGTGGTTTTTGTGACGTCACAAGAATCCAAAAATTAGTTTTCCCAATATCTTCGCCAAATATTGACCGATTTGATTGAACTTTTTTTTTTTAAACCAACTAATTTTATGTCGTCCTTTTTAATTTTATTATTATTAATTCGCTAATTGTAACCTTTGTATGAAATTTCATGACCAGGTTCTTAGTTTCTGGTAACATATTATAGTTATGTTTTATTTAACGAAAAATTTGAAAACTACGACCCAAATTTAGTAGGATTAGATACTTTTTTCGCCAAAATTGAATAAATATTGAGCCGTTTAGAGCAAAACGAGATAACGTCACAAGAATCAAAAAATTATTTCCCAATATCTTGGCCAAATATTGACCGATTTGAGTGAACTTTTTTTTTGAAACCAACTGACAATCCCAAGACCTCTTTTGATGGTCATTGCAAAACATCAGACAATAGAATTTTATTTTCATAGAGTTTTAATGCATTGAGAAGACGTCAATAAATCTGTCGGCTTTTGAATCATATTCCAAATAAAACAATCGACTTTGAATGTCCTAAATCTAAATGACGCTTCCAATTGAAGTAATAAAAAAATCAACATATCTTTGGGCGAACACTTATTTCGGCAGAGGTGGCCTGAAATACAGAATGATTACAAATTATACTTGTAGCCAAATGTATTATCTAGGAATTAACTTTTAATAAAAATTTTAATTTTGGTAATAATAATCAGTATAATAATTCAAATAAAATTCCAATAACTGACACAGAGCTTTTAAATTTAACTTAAATTATCGAAGTTTGTCAACATCAAAGCCACCAAAACATTTACTGAATAGATTCAATAAATATTTGAAAATTAATTTGCTTGAAAATATAATAAATTTAAAATAATAATTAGATTTATCATATACGTCTATAACAGAGATCACCCACATTAATATTTGTAATCCTTATTTCATTACATTCATACAATTTAATTCTTGACGTGGGTGAAGAACAGGATATTGAATGAAAACTAGAAATTGGTAGATATGCGTCTGTAAAAGATGGCTTTTGAACGAAACTATGCGAATATAGTTCTGGAACTGTGCGAGGCAAACAACAGAATACCTCTACAAGCGTAGCCGGCTATTTAATTCTTACCCAAGCATCGACAGTTTCATTCCACCTCGTTTATTAAAGTTGACAGTGTTGCGCGTCCCGGATTCAAACCCCCAATCTTCCAGTAAAAGATGCGTAATCCTGATTAACGCCGTTACCTTTCTCGGCCACTTCTAGAGGAGATGATTTAAAAAAAAAAAAACCCTCTGATATTCTTTGTCAGGAGACTATAGATTTTTTTGATAAAACTTTTTTATTTTAAAATAGACAAAAAAATTCTTGAATTCGATGAATACTCGCCTGGTACCTCGAATAATATCTACAGATAACATAACCTCTACGTTATATATACTCCGTAGACACTAATTCAAAGTGGTTGTTGTGTATACACTACGATGAGCCACGGCTCTACACAGGAGATATTCAGTCTAGTAAGTTAGGTAGTATAGATCATCATATTTTATGATGAAGCTAGCAGGTATATCATATAATAGTATCGTGGTATATATGTGTGTTAAGTTTACATCTAGTGTTAACGAAACACCGTGTTGTTGGTTCATGGACTCTTGAAGGAGAACTAACAAATATATTTACCGTGTGTTATCAAGTTGATAAAGATAAGATACATCAGAGTCTGTATTGCAGAAATTACTTCAATTTCTTAGAGTTTTAAGAAACATTTAATTTTAAAATAATAATTCGATCAATTCAGATTACTTTCAAAATTTCTACTAGAAACATACTATCTGTTAAATTTCAATTTTTTGCCCCAATTTCCTAGACAAAATTATTTTGTATTTTTATAAATACGTAATTCGACTACAAAGTAATCAACATCAGTATGAACTAGCTAGTCGTAATGATTCTCTGAGGAGGTGTTACTCTTTAAAACTGTATGAAAATTCTATTATCTGATGTTTTGCAATGACCATCAAAAGAGGTCTTGGCATTGTAAGTTGGTTTCAAAAAAAAGTTCACTCAAATCGGTCAATATTTGGCCAAGATATTGAGAAAATAAATTTTTTTATTCTTGTGACGTCACATAAACCAAAAAAAATTAGTTTTGCTCTATGAGGCTCAATATCTATCCAATTTTGGCGAAAAAAGTATCAAATCCTACTAAATTCGGGTCGTAGTTTTCAAATTTTTGGGTAAATAAAACATAACTATAATATGTTACCAGAAACTAAGAAACTGATTATGATATTTCATACAAAGGTTAAAATTAGCGAATTAATAATAATAAAATTAAACAGTACGACCTAAAATTAGTTGGTTTCAAAAAAAAGTTCAATCAAATCGGTCAATATTTGGCCAAGATATTGGGAAAACTAATTTTTTGATTCTTGTGACGTCTTAAAATAAAATTCAGTGATATAGTGAATAGAATGTTATTTTTGTGGCTAAAAATATATCCAAAACATGTATTCCACTACAAAAATGAAATTTACTTCGAACACAAATTTTTCATAATATTCATTCAACACCCGGTTTATATGACACATACATACAGCACATATAAAATATATTGTGCTTGTCTACGTAATCGATATCAGCTTTCTGGTTGGCCGGGATACCATGCATAAGCTCTCTGATTGGTCCATACTAAAACGATCAATGCAATAATGTACCCCTGTAGTGTAGTGTGGTACATATAATAATAATAATAATAATAATAATAGTAACATATACTACTATCGTATCGTATCGTAGCGTAGATATAGAAGTGTACTCCGTAGCATGTTTACACCACTCCATTTAGAATATTTCACCTTTTTGTGAAATATATTAATGTTATTACCTTATATGTTGCATGTGTGTTAGTTGTGTAGTGAGTTTTGTATATATATTTATCTATCTGTCTGTTGCTTGTTCATTCTTTTATTACGTCTATGTATACAGTTAACTCTAGTAGGTAGGTCAGTTGGTTAAGAGATTGACTACTGTTCGTATTATACGAGGGATATGGGTTCGACTCTCATCACTTCCACGTAAATTCAATTTTAATAAAAATAGTGAGAAATGCTTGGCATTTTGAGTTCCCCTACACGACGTGTATGGTACGATTGCATCATGCCACGTATGCCATACTCGTCGCAAAATGAGCAAGGTCTAAAAAGAAACTGATTTAGTATTACCATTTAAATGTTGGGGAATTAGCTCATTATAAAGGTCGGTTAGAAAGGCATAGCTAGACTTACTGCCTCTCTCTATACTAGTACTACTACACAAATTTGCTGGTCAGTTGCTTGATTATTCGTAAGCTTCTATCTTCTTGATTTTTCAAGCTGTCTTTATATAGATTTGGCTCAGGTTTGTTAATTGATTAACTTTGGTAAGCCAATAGCTAAAAAATAATAAATATAGTTCCATTTCCCCTTTATGGAATGTTGGAGAATACTCTTCTCCACCTAGTTTTGATTTCTGCGGCTGGGCATCAATTTCATTCCAGGCCACGATTTTAAATTATCCATCCAGTCAGTTCTTCGTTGGCCCACCCCTCTTTTTGCATCGCTAAATATGCTAAACGAATATAGAGGTCGCATGTCGTTTTCTTCTAGATTTTTTTCTATTTGTTTTATACTTTTCTCATATCTTTCTATTTTGTCGATGTAATATTAAAAACTTATATGATACTGTTGTTATACTAAAAGAAAGTTTTCATTTAAATTATTTAAAACAAATATCTTAAGGGAAATTTGTTTATCTTTATATTATTTTGATGAATTTCCAGATATGAACTTTTCAAAAACACATT
The DNA here is from genome assembly GCA_020423425.1 of Chrysopa pallens. NCBI lineage: Eukaryota > Metazoa > Arthropoda > Insecta > Neuroptera > Chrysopidae > Chrysopa > Chrysopa pallens. The sequence goes on from CM035591.1 coordinate 133,809,228, forward strand.
TCGCTGTGACGAATAGTTTGCATGATATTACAATTTGTTCATGCGAGCTAAAACAAATCCACGGTTTTCAAATACATGGTTTTCTTTTAAAAATAATTGCATCTAATTTTTGCCAGGCAGCAGCAGTTTGATGAATTATAACTAAAACAGAAGCGGTTGATTTATTACTTTGTCGTCGTTTGGATAAGAACAAAGTAACCGGCTCCACCAACAACCTAATAAGTGAAATGAAATTCTTATATCTTCTTCTTATATTATATCTTCTTCTTCTTCTTCACTTCTTCTTATATTCTTATACTGGCCTTTCATTTACTGCTTAATTTAACCTCGCACTAGATTGCTCATCCATTTTTTATAAAATTTAGGATCACTAACTGAGTATAAACACAAATCCCGATAAATTCCGTTGGAGCTTCAGGCGCCACCTTAAAAAAATATTTTTGGTCGATATCTAGAAAACTATAAAGTTAAGGCAAAAATTTTGGTCCACATGACTTTTGCCTTTCAAGATGGAGTCTGTATCCCCACTTGAATTTGACCGAATTTATAATTTTATACTCAATAAGTGATTCTAAACCTTATTTTTAAAAAAATTGGATTAAAAGTTTAGTACGAGGTTGACCAAAAAAGACTTTTTTTAATGTAGTAAGTGATTTTTTAAAATATTTATTTTTAGCACCTACCTCAAGTAAGAAAATGTTCCACCAACTCCATACAATTCCGCTTCCCGTTGAAGTTGAAAATAGAAAATGCTTAGCTAACTGTGCAGTTTTCTTAGCCAATCTCTTTCTAGAAACGAGAGAAAAGGAAAGCCTATAAAACATTTCCAAACTTTTATCAGTAGTTTCACTCTAATATATCAGGTAACATTCTTTGACGACCTCGAAAATCTTGTTGAGCTATTTAAACTTCTTCAACTATTTGAATTAGCTCAATAATATCCCTTTTCGAAGACAAGAATTTTATATTATCAGTTTACTGCCTTTTGAAGATACTCTAGTCGAAACTTAACTGAGATTAGCCAATATTATGTTCAACGATTGAATCATTAGGGATTTCAATAATCTCCAACGTAAAAAATTTTGATGTAAATACCTATTGTGGATGAAAAGAGTTACGAATATGGGTCTATAGAATCTTTTTGTTCTCTTATTCAGTCCTAATCTTATTTTCTTACCAGTTTATCCTAATTCAAAGCGTGATTTTTATTCGAGAATGTACAGAAATTGCATTTAGGATGAAACTTCCGGTGCTTTGAACATAACTTAGCCAGTAAAAAACCTTTTACTGGATATTGGAGTTGAAATTATCGTAGGTATTTTTATTTTCCAAAATGTCTAAAGCTATTCAAAATCATACGTCTTGAATAATGCAAACTTTTTTCGAATGTAATATTGAGCTTTATGCACGGTATTTAAATTCAGTTCATCCCTAATAAATTTTGTTTTTTTTGTTGTTAACGTATTTTAAAATTATTACATAAATAGGTCAAAACTGCATTCAATAATATTAAATTTTGTAATAATTATTTAAATTTTCTCAGAATTAAATAATAAACAGCTTTATTTAATAATTAGTTAACCATACTGAAAATATTTATAATATTGGAAATATATATTTATTGAAAGTTCGTTCGTTCGATGCATGCAACACGTTGTTGCTAAATTATTACATTCAATGTTATTTAATACAGTGAGTATCAGTGCCAGAGCTACGATTTTAGAGCCCCTCTGTGCTCAATATTTTCATGTGTAATCATTGAAATTGCGTATGCTGCAATATTTTTCAAAGATTGTATGTCTTCAAATATATCTCCAGAATTTTTGACCGTACTCCATACAACGAAAATAATCATAATTGGCAATCCAAAATTATATTATTCCCCCCCCCAAATTGCATGTTTTTATTATTTTTGCATGCATGGAAGGGGTGGACAAAAAAACCGAGGTATTATCCTAAGCTTTTTGTAGCCAAGGTAAGTTGTAGTACCAAAACTAAGTTAAAACTTAATTTCACTATTTTTGAGCATTCTAAAGCTTACTTAAAAACCATAAATAACATTTATCTAGCAAATAGATTTTAAGTACGAATTTTCAAAACAATCTCAAAAATTTACGTGCCTACATTTGAAAAAAAAAATTATTTCCGATGTTTGAAAGTTTTTACCTAATGAATCCTAAGGAAAAGAAAGAATTGGATAAAGCCCCTCTTAGAATGCAATTTTGTTCCATAAATTCCCAAATCCACATCTATTAAAAACAAAAAAGCGTATTTTTTTAAATAACGCCCCAAATTCCCACCGGAGTCAATATCTCGCCCAGTTTGCTATAGGAATCTCGGAAGCTAGTCATCTAATCGAAAATAAATATTATATTTGTATGTTTTAAACCATTCTTATCATAGAAGAAACAAATTAAACGTAAAATTATTGGGAACTTATTGATGAGAGATTATTGTTTTATTTGTAAAATACTCATAAATTTGACAATTTGTTAAAAATATATTCTTGTATGATTATATGACGCCCATATTTTGTTTGTGCCCGTGTCCTTCCACATATTGGTTTTTAATCTTGTATCTATTCAACTGATTAACTTTTTTGACTTCCATAATTTTACAGGTTTTATTTAAATATTTTATTTTAATGTACTTCATCTTAGTTTTAAGTGTATTCCACATCTTGAACCGTATCACTTCCTCAGAGATATTCGGTAGGCATTTGATAATTCGTATCGGGTGCCATACATTTGATAATTAGTATCGTGTGCTATCCTTACCGATGGTTTTGTATGGTTTTCCGTTTGGTTTGCACAAAGTAAATACTGGGATAGTTCCTTATAAAGTCAGCCATAGTTGCATACCTTCCCCTTCCCTTCATATCCTATTTTTTTTCGTATTCTGTACTTTTTATGTTTTGTTTAAAAGAAAGAATGAATAAATAATTGAATTGAATTGCTTAGTCCACCCTCAGCTACTCCATTCGTACGTATAGTACATTTTTGCTACCATTATTTTTACTACTTTAGTATGCATTTTTCTTATTGTGGACATTTAAAACTGAATAAAAATATGCAATTAATAGTACATTTTTTTGAAAAATAACCAAAAAATGTCGATGTTTTATTTTATATACTTACGTATATGTATAGTTTAATAATATTTTTTAAATAGTCTATTTACGAGAAGAGTAATGTTGGAGTAAAATTTAAAATTTATTTCCTAAACTGAGACATTTTGTACTATATTTCTATCGATTTATATCCCCTCATATTTAACATAAAATTGGTTAAACTTTGCAATAATATAATACATTGACACCATCACATAACGACAATGTTCAATGTTGTGTTACCTTTGTTGTCGTTACTGACTGACGACTACACACCAAAGTGTTGATAATAATAACGATAATACATTCTTCTCAACACACACACAAAATATCGATAATTTTGGTAATAATTTGATGATCATCGGCATCATTGTGTATCCTCCAATTCTCTTGATAATTTTCAACCTGTTTATTATTATGTTATGCCTATATACCAACATATTATCATAGTCCCAGGGTCGTAGCTATCACCGCATCGGTCGTATCAATAATACGATAAAGGTCATATGAAATATGTTAAATATTATCTATAGTCTAACTCTTACCGCCCCGTACTCTTATAGCCCCGTACACTTTATTTGAGTGGTGTCAATTGTCTAACTAATTTACTCCTAAGTGCAACTCGCTCAGCAGACACCAAGAATATTGCGAATATTCGCATACGCATCTGTAATTGCGGAGCTGAATTTAACTTTTTGATGAACCTCAGATTTTGACTTAATGTAATGAATATGGTACTTGGCAAAATCAAGTAAAAGATTCCCAATAGCATCACTTCAGAATTGACTATAATTAAGCCAGAGTAGAAAAAAGAGGCAGTTTGTCTACAGTATGGTGGAGTATGTTAATAGACAATATTTGGGCTATTATAAGTAAATTTCTACCGAATATCGGTTTGCAAATATACCAAGCCACCAAAAAATTTTAATACTGGGTTCAATTAATAACAGTTACGCCACTGCATGGATTAAAATCATTTTAATATGGTACAAATAAAATCAAGAAAAAAAGGTTGTTTTGTTATCAAATATAGAATTCGAAAAAACCATTTTAGTGTCATTGTATCTAGGGATGAAAACTATACATTGGCATTTATAAATGTTAGAAGAATAGAGGCATCTTATTCTCAATATATGTGTATCCTAAATGTCAGAGAGTGTAAGACAATAGTTTGTGCTTTGTATTGCACAAGACGATAAAACTATACCCACTAAGGACCGACTCATTTTTTCCCGGTTCGATTTATAGTCTGGTAGTTTATTTGTACTGCTGCACTTAAGAACTTTTTACCCTATATATATATTTAATATAAGAGGTTACATGATATTTAATCATGAGTTTGTAAAGGTACAAAATAATAAAGTGGTAACAAAAATTGGGAATTAGTTTTCATAGATTCAGTGATGAATTTACGCTTAGGCCCTTGTGGTCTGGGTCTTAGGCAAAATTTAGGTAAAATGTCAGAAGAACTTGAATTCGAATTGTCATTGACATTTTTGAATTGTGATTTATTGCGTAGATCAATATTAGCCTTTGCATACATTAATCTTCTGATTTTCTGTGAATTATATTTATTTTTAAATTTATATGCTAAATTTTTATTTCGATCAAACTACATATTTTAATTCACACAAAATGATTGCCGTGTGAAAATTACTTGTGCAAAATAGTTGATGTAAAAGGCATGAACGTGTAAACACACTAATACTTTCATAGTGAAAGAATACTGTGTTTATATCGATTTAATAGTGGAAAATGTGTTTTGACAAAATGGTCATTATTTTCTTTATAATCCGTTGCGGTTACATCTCCAATTATAACGCAAATGTAATAAAATATTTTTTTTTTTTTGAGATATTAAAATAGTTAATAACTCCAAGGTTTGGCTGGTTAATTAAAAAATAAAATGTCGGCCAGGATTTTTCGTTTTCAAAATTACAGTAACTTTAAAAGCAGCATATTAACATTAAAATGACAAAATAAGTCGTTGAATTATTGCAATTTAACGCATTAATTAACTTAATTACTGCGTCAATAATTTCTTTGCAATAATCACAATTAATTCAATGTTGCCGATTTAGCTTTAAAACTGTGAAACCTAAGCTTAAAGTGTAACAATTTAGGAGAAAGTCATTGAAAAAATTAATTATATTCTTCAAATTTCTAAAAATACATTTCGTTGAAGCATTCTAGATCCAAAAACTTTCGAGCAAGAACGAGGAAAATCGATGAATTCCACATTTTAAATTATAAGAGATTTAAAAAACAAAAAATTTGTGTTTTTTGATGAACAACTTTTGTTTGAAACTGTTTTTCATAAGCTCTATAGATTCTTCGAAATTGTATGTCCGTGTAAAAATGAAAAACAAAGTCTTACGAAGATTTCAACTTTAAAATTTGCTTCATGCTTACGATATTCAGAAAGTCACGAAATAGGTCGATGATTTCTTCCTTCAGGTTTAATTTGAGTTTTTTTTTTAAATCTCCTTACATTTTAATGCAAAAAGAACCCACAATACCTGACAGATGTTTTTTCTTAACATTATACAGATTTTTTTAGATACTTGATACAGATTATACAGATTTTCAGCTATTTTTATCAATAAAGGCATTCTGAAAATACATTTTTACTGCTTGAAATAGCTTGTTAGTTAAAGTTACTTCATTATATAAGTAATATATAATGCTATTTGAAAAATCAAATTTGTTCTCATTCTTATTTTACAAAACCTTTTAAAATCTCATACTCCTTATACAATTCTCATCGGATTTTACATATATATTTTCACAATTTCCATAAAGGTTTTTATTTATTTTCACAATTTCCATAATAACTCTCTCTCTCTTTAATGCAAAACTGTATTAAAATGACTTATCAATCAATAATTCAAAGAAATAAAGAAATCAATGTCCATGATGTATTAAGAGAGGTATTTATAAGCACAAATATATACAAAAAAGAAAAAATTTAAAGAACTGTTTGTATTTCAGATTATATTTCTATAAAACTTCCATTTTAATATGATTCTGACACAATAATTGATATATTAGCGTATACAAATTTCAATAAATGTTTTATGCAAACACTATCGGCACCGTGTATTAAAAAAGAAGCTCAATCGACCGACGCGACACGAGTGGTAAAATGTGTAAAATAAAACATTCGTTTCATTCTTAAACATATTAATCCTATTAAAATGCATTGAAATGGTGTTATGGCGGTAATTTTGAAATTAATGTAAGTTTTAAGTTTTTAACAGGAAGCTAAAGTTTTGAGCATTCTAGAAAATAAATTAATACCATCAAACAAAAAGCTACTGAATAAATAATTATATTATTTATACTAACATTATAAAGGGGAAATATTTGTATGTTACGAATTAACTTCAAAAGAACTGGACCCATTTAAAATATTATTTCATCGTTAGGAAGCTACACTGTCTCCGGGTAACATCTTTATCCTACGGGAATGGAAAGTACGTGGGTATAACAGGAACCATTTTTTTTTTGTATGTATTTTTGCATGTACCGAATTACTTTAATGCATAATAAAAAGGGGCCTCACCATTTCTGTGATGCGGAGTCAAGGCCGAAGGACAATCTCGGGGGTCATGGGGCCGAGGTAACAAGTGGCCCACACAAAACACCGATTGTCCCATGTCAAATACGAAGTATTTATGTAAAAATTTTAAGTTACGGAGTTCGAACATTTCGATGACATGATCGAAGACCGAAGCCGAGGACTGACCCCGGGATACCGGGTGTCCCATACCAAATACCGGATGTGAATATAAAAATTTTGTGTCACTTGGGATTCTTCCACCAAATACTGGGCTCCTTGCAACAAATACCAGGTGCTAGTTTAACATATATCTATTTTACTATGTCACATTATTTATTAAAACATTTTTTTTTATTGTTGAAAGCGTCAATTAGTTAATGTAAAACTGCTATTTAGCAAGGCTTCCGCTATTTTGGAGCCGTATTTGCTATTTGACAGTCGTTTCAGGTGGTCAATGTTAGTGGTTTTGTGGAAAACGAAAAAATTAAGTATCGAGTCAACTCAACTCAAACAAAACTTCAATATTTTCTTACTATGACTACAATACGTAAACTGAGACCTAAAAGCTGTTGTGAAATTATTAACAATTTTATTACACATAAGTACTCCAAGATCGTAAATCTTTCTTAGATACAAAGAATAAGTGCAAACAATATAAGATTGCACAATATATATATATATATATATATATATATATATATATATATATATATATATATATATATATATATATATATATATATATATATATATATATATATATATATATATATATATATATATATATATATTCACAATTATTACATAATACAACATATATCGTAATACCTATATATACATATATATTATGTATAAAACAGTACGAAGAGGTTTAATATTACCCAACAACTTACCAAAGTAGAATAATATAAACTGAACTCAACAAGAACAATCTCAACAAAATATATTAATTAATTCCGTACTCATGATCGAAATATTTTAGGTTCGTCCTAGTAAAAAAAAAGAAACCAATTGGTATTATAATAAAGTTATACTACTTTAGTCGCCTTATATGAAAAAAGAATGAGAGTGAAATTTTAAGATGCTCTCGCATCATTGTCACATAAAATTCACAGGTTGAAGTTGTGTTTGATGTTTGATGTTACATTTAATGTGAGAAAATATATATTTATTGAATTTTTCAAATTTAAACTGATCTTTATTGACTGTGTTGACTATCCTTTTCCAGTCCTTTTCTTAGTCTATTGTAATTAATTATTTGCATGCAATTAAAAATTGTTTTTTAATGATACCAAAGAAGTATAACTTACACGCATCCAATTTTTTTTAAATAAACAAGTGGTCCAGCTGCGCCACGCAAGGTCCACACCACAAACTTCCCAAAGAGGAAAATGAAAAACAATAATTTTTTATTATTACGAATATGGGTATTATTTGTACTATTTTTTATACTTTTTAAAATCGGTAGGACCGATTTTGCTGTAAAGTCCTTTAATTTTATGTTGCGAAATTATGCATCGGGTAAAAATTATGAAACGGAAGAGAATATAACAAAAATGAAAGAAAAAATAATATACAGGCGATCTGAGGTCTAGAATTGGAAGGGGAGACTTTTTAAGGGTAAAACACGGTTTATCTCGTTTTTTTGGACAAAAATAAAGGTCCTTTTTTGTTATATTCTTTCAAAAATAATCTAATTTTACTTTTTATCAATTATAATATGTTTTATGTACCGTTTCTGAGACACTGAAATCTTTGACACCCCCTTCGCAAATTTAACTCCAGATCCATGCCTGAATAATAGAAAATTTTATGATAGAAAAACCTAAGCGTAACCAAAAAAAATTTTAAAATAGAATTTCTCTTGAAATAAATTTAAAATTATTTTGAAAATACCTACAATTGAAAAAAGAAATACTCCAAACTGAATTAAAAGCAGACATCAGCTCCCAAGGAGAATACTATATATAATACTATATACTTTCTAGAATACTATATATAATAAAATTAATAAGAAAGTTATTGGTCCAGTTAATAAAGATGATATTCATTTCGTATGTTGTTTATTTTAAGAAAGACAGAATATAATAAATTTAAATCTATGTAAATTCATTTCAATGAATGAAGTAAGATTTCTTTTAAGAATATATAAAATTAAGAAAATACAGCAAACAGCAACAAGCAATAAATGGTTGGATAAATGTTTTAAATTTAATTATTGTACTGAATTAAAAAAATAAAAATGTCAAAGATTAAATTCATTACCATCCATCCACTAAAATCTATGACCTAAATACAAGAAAATTCGCATCACGTAGAGGTTAATGCTCATTTCATATGTACATAAATTTTATCGAAATAATATCATTAAAAATAAAATTGTGTTACATCGAAAAGAAAAAACTTCTCAGCAGGTAAATTGTAATACATTACGTAATTTTTTTGATTTGACTTTACAATAGTCCGGGATGTAGAGTTGTATTTTTCATGGTGGTTTCATGCCGATCAATTTTCGATTTTATTGAAAGTTTATATGAAGTTGATAATCGAATGATGGTTCAGCAGGCGCATCCAAGGAGGAGATTACATGAATTAATCGACTTAAATGATTGTGTCATTTGCAACGCTATCTCCTATAGTATAATATACGTAAATTTGACAGCAATGAATATTAGACAGAAAACAATTTACTATATTTTTTAATTGAATAAGATAAAGATACATATTGAAGTGTCTAAAATTTGTGATAAAACATTCACATTCTAAAAAATTTACAAACAAACAACTATAAACATAGTTTTCAGTCCAAAATCATAACAAACAAACGGACGGAGCAAGAGAAGAGCACGCATGCAACATGCGTGCAACAAAACACAAAAGTCAGTAGCACATTAAGTGAAACGCGTTAGTTGTGTCTTTAATTAGAAGTTATTGTAATAGGGTTTGCACTTATTAAATTTTATGAGTTCAAACCAAGCAACTCTTTATGATTGCAATGAAATAAAGTGCTTTATGAGTTAATTATGGATTGTCAGTTATTTATAATTTATACCTTTAATAATCTTCGTTATGATAATGCATATCAAAATTAATAATAAAAACGTAAGTGTCCGATCAAATTTACAATACCAAGCAAGACCAAGACTAAGACTCGCAGTTTTTGAGCTAGGGAAAGACCAAAAGCGAGACCAAGATTATCCCGGTTATGGTCTTTGCTTTGCTGTTCTAATTATTAGCTGCGGATAATCCATCGAACATGCTTAGTACTATTGAAATCCATTTTAATAATATTTCTATTTCAAAATCGGTTTCATAACGTAACAAGTGTTACTTTTTTATAAGTCGATGATTATATGTTATACAATTGATGATTATTACAATTATCATGTAACAAATATATGTAATATTGTGATGCATGTAATAATCATAAGTGCATTTAATAGAATATAATTTATATAAAGGATGTTAGAAAGCTCACATTATGAAAGACGGATATCGGAAATTTTATTTATGAAAAACATCAACCATAAACAAGTACATATATAGAGTTAAATTACAATTCTATATACATATAACAAACATGCATTTTAACATATATTTTAACAATAATAAGACACAGAGGTAGGCATTATAATGCAAATATATATAAGTACAGGGTGGAACAGTAAAGTGAATTAACACTATTCTATTTGAGAATTTAGCATTGTTCACATTGGTCAAGTCATTTAGTCAAGTAGTAAGTTATTTATTAGTAAGTCACAGTCATAGAATATAAACAGTTATGTGATATGACATAATTATATTACATGACAGTAACTTACTACTTGGCTAAATTACTTACTACCTGGCTAAATTACTTGACCAACGTGGACAAGGAAAATAATCTTTAATCGAAACCAAAACGAATATATTCATTAAATACCACGATATTCACAAAAACTCCAAAATATTTACCTGAGAAAGGATATCAGATAATCTTGTGTGTTTACCACTAAACGTAAAAGATATTGTGTCATATTTTATGGTTCCCATAAGCCTTTGTTTATTCATGCCGATTTTACAACAAGAAAAAGTTTGACTAATTTGTACAATTGTACAATTGTAAAATACAAACTTTTATAAATTTCGATTTTTTGCCCCAATTTCCTAGATCAAAAATGTTTTTGAATTTTATAAATATTCAGCTAGTCGTATTGATTCTCCGAGGAAATGTTTTATCAATAAGAAACATCTTCTCAGAGAATCATTACAGCTAGCTAATGCATACTGATGATGACTACTTTTTAGTCGAAATACGCTTATATAAAATAAAAAAAATTTTTGTTTTTTTGAAAATGGTTCTCGATAGAAGAAAATAATTAATACTTGTAAAAAATTGATCCATTTAAAATTCTAATTAATATTTTATAAATATGCGCCTGACTTGTTTAATTTATACAGTAAAATAAATGGGTGCATGTACTTATGTACGCGCGTCAGAAGGTATACTTCTTTGGCATCATTAAAAAATAATTTTTGATTGCATGTAAATAATTAATTACAATAAAATAATAACAGGACTTGAGAAGGAAGGATATTCAACAAAGTCAATAATGCTCAGTTTAAATTTGAAAAATTCAATAAATAAATATATATTTTCTTACATTTTCATTTTTTTCTTAATATTTATTATTTTCTTAATTTAATATTCACTTAGAACCTTGAACCTGTGAATTTTTATGTGACGGTGATGCGTGCGCATTTTAAAATTTCACTCTCATCATTTTTTCATAACGTGCCTAAAGAAGTATAACTTCAAAAGCGTAAAACGAATCTTCTCCTAAAACTGTTTTAAACATAATTTTAAAATATGGTGGAAGCGATGGGAAATTTTTGGCTCGCAGCATAATTAACTGCAATCTTACCCTGAGAATCTGTTACTATTGTTTAGAGTGTTACTCTGTGAATTAAAATCGTACAAAACGCTGGTTTAAGTTAGAGTTTTGACTTAGATAGAGATACATGCATGAATCTACATACAATGAATTGGATAGATATATTATTACAAAATAATATGTTAAGGATAAAACGTGTTGTTGACTACTACAGCGTTTACTATTTAAAACTAAGTTGTCACTTGTCAACCTACTGAATGGTGTACATAGAACAGCAAACATGTAAAACATTACTATATAGAAAATATCCCAATCCTCGTATAAGCTGAAACTCTAAACTTCCTTCACGTTGATTTGTATATTCACTGTAAAACTGTTGTTAAATGATGCTGTAAATATTTGCCAACGTGAGTTGTGTCTGATGACTCAACACAAGAAGATACAGACATAATAAGGAGTCCTAATACATTATTAAATAATTTCTGCACATTGGTGTCCTGATTTTGGTGTCACTCGATGGTACTGAAATCGGACCAATACTACGTCCTGCTTTATTGTTTCTAGACGGTACTAAAATCGCATCGATAATACTAGTGTAAAATTACGTGCTCACTTATTAAAGAAAAGAAACAAGTTACGATAACAACTACAATTTTAATTGTTTAGATACTCGCATTATCATTGAATATACTAAAATTTCGTTTTACGATCAATATTACGTAGCGCTACAAACTTTAGACTAAAATTAAAATACTTTTACATATTATGTATGTCGAGTTTAAAAATAGTACTACACTTAGAATTTGAATTTTTATCAACATCTCTCGAAGAATGTATTTATAATTTTCCTTTAAGTCAAATTTTGTAGAAAATCGAAAAAAATTATATTTTATTGTCTCAAAATTTTTAAATAGCAATACTAATTTACAATTTTTTCTACAAATTATTGTAAACTATTGTAAAGTGAAGGTGTTCGGGTTAGGTTCAATTTTACGAACACCGTATCAAATAATTCGGAAATACTGCGCTCAAAACCTCTTTTTTCAGTTGAATGCCAATATCATTTGAATTACGAGTGTTAAATACGATTAGATATTGTAAATATTGAGGACGATAACAACGGCATCAGTATATCTTCTAAAAAAACTAAAATTAGCTTCGTTAGCTTAATGGTACAGAAAATTTTTGATGATTGAAATGTAGAAAATATATTTTTTCATTTCAAGTCCAAATTTCAAAATATTCTTTGCAAATGTTCCAGGCGTCTATTTCAATAAAAAATATTAATACACCACGACGAAATTTTATATCCGCTAACGAATATAACGGTGTCAGCATGCTTGTTCTCTTAGAATTTCCGTTGTCCTTGTCTGACACATTGATTGAATAATACGTGCTTAATATTTGTACCATTTTACTCAGATTAAATTTATTTTTATTTAAATACCACGATAATTCTCATATTATTAATATTTAAAATTTTATTTTCGAAGTATAAACAAGTCTTTTCTAATAGTATATTAAAAATCAAAATTTATGGTTATGTTTGTCATTGATTATTTTCTCACTCTACGAAACACTTTGCCGGCCCTAAAAATTTGCCGTCTTGGGAAGCAGCCCCGACTTCCCCTATTATACATCCTGGGCTGGATATATACAAGACGAAACACTTCGCCAATCTAAATTAATAAACTTATTCAATTTCATCCATACTCTGTAACGTATGAAATTATATTAAAAAAGTATCATGATGCATTCATCAGTTATATTATTAAGTTACAAAAGCTTGAAGGATGTTGAAACTCAATTGGAATGAATATAGCTCTGTGTGTTGAAGGATATACTGTGCTTATATAGTAGTATTGCATAACAAATATATTTACCGATTCTAATAATTCTATTTCCACATTTTCTTTCACAATATGGAAATCAACATCATTATTTTATTTTGTCACAAACGAAACAAAAAAAAAAAATAATAAACTAACTGATGTTTTATTTATATGCATATATATATATAGACCAGAGTCGATAATTTTTGAAACCGAAAAACAATTATTGTAGGATGAAACCAACTGGATACGAAAGAGAATAGAACAAAAGTAAAATGAAAATTATTTTACGGGCGATTTATGGTTAGGGAGTGGAAGGGGATGAGTTTTTAAGCATAAAAATGGATTATTTCAATTTCCGGCAAAACTACATAGTCCTAAGGGAAAATACAAAAGTTGTAGATTTTTTTATTACCTAAAATTTTGCCGTTTAGTATTTTTCCATAGGACTTAGTAATTTTGCCGGAAATCGATATAAACCGTATTTTACACTTATAAACGCACACTCTGCCACTTCCCGACCTCAGATCACCCGTAAAATATTTTTCCTTTCATTTCTGGTATATTCTCTTCCCTCTCCAATAGATTTCATCCTACTATAATTATTTTTCACTTTTTACCTGTTTTAAAGACATCTACTCTAGTCTAATATTATTTATAAATAAAGAGAAATAAGATTATATATTATTTTTTATTATAATAAACTATAGGTAAATGATATGGCTAAAGTTAACCTATTTTCTACTAATTCCATTTTATTTTTTTGTAATAATCTACAAAGCCAGCAAAAACATTAAAATTTTAATGGCATTTTTTGCAATTTTATAGAGGTTTTATTTTTTATAGAGTACTAGTTTTTGTATCTATGACAAACTCCAAATCCGTAACTTAAATTGTTTAAAGCTTAAATACACCACCAAAATTGTTGATTTTCAACTTATCTCAGAAGATGGACAGATTAACGGCAGGCATTACGATCGGAGTGAGACACATAGATATAAATGAATTAACTATGGGGTATTCTATGAAAACTTATACAAAATTTTGTTAGTGTTGATAATATTTAATAGCGTTACAAACTTTAGACTATATATAATCATTCTTTAATAGGGTTTAAAAAAATACTGTAAAACGTTGATTTCTTAATAAATAATAATAGTTATAAAATATTTCGGCAAAATAAACACGATTTCTTACAACATTAAAATTTGAACCTTTTGTTATAAATGTAAAAACGTTGTCAGCCATTTTGGTGACGTAATACCGGTATATAATATTGAGAATACTGGTATGACATATTAAGAACAAACCTATAACTTTCAAATATATTGTTACTAATTGAGATAGATGTTTATATTGAATTGACAGATAACAAGTAATAGTTAATACCAACATGACATCATACCATGGCAGCTTTATGTTTTAGGTCACGTGATATAAAAATTAATAATGATTCACTACCGAAAGCATCTTATTCCTTGCGCTTCTACCATATTTTGATGAATAGCTTTTTTCAATTGAAAATTCTTATTTTTAATAAAATTTTTCTCATTTACATTGTGAAAGCGTGTGTATCTTTAAAAACATAGTTTTTAACCGAAAAAAATTATATAATAGAAAGTTTACAATTTACAACTACTTAATATTCTAGCACCAAGGGACTCGAACATTCTATAACAAAGTAAATATGATTATTATTTACATTCCATATTCCATGTACATATATATATATATATATATATATATGAGAATTGGTATCTCAAAGGAGTTCAACAATAATATGATGGTTATACAATACAAGTTTGAAGTACACAAAATTTACTTTTGTTCAAGATTATCTACTTTATATCTTTATCTGAAATATGTAGAAAGTTAATTTAAACTTTTTTTTTTGTTTTTGTTTGAAAGTTATTGTTTTTTACCCCAATATATGAAACCACCCCGTACCCAAGTAGAATATAAGCACATCTCTCAGCCTCCGCTGGATTTATGATAGTAACAGTCGGGACAAGTGACTAGAGCGGAAACTTTTTAGGGACAGAAAAATTCAGAAAATAAAGAAAAGAAAGTTTCTCCGCGTTATGAAAAATGCTTTGAAAACTGCCATCTTGTTAAAAACTTCTAATTATAATAAATAAAATAATTTTTTTCATTATCAAGAGTATGTTCAAAATAAATATTGAAGTTTCATCAATAAAATTGTGAAAAAGTTTCAGTGATAAATAGTTATTTAAGAATTATTTCAATTCATAATTTTTAAATTCCCTTATCGAATTCCATCCAATTTGGATATCGGCCTTTTAAGCCATTTCTAACCATTTCCATATGATGTATGCATGTAAGCCCCACTTTACTTTTTAACTGCTGATTGATTGAATTGGGATTTGGGGCGTTCTCGAATATTCGAAAAGATTTCGGCCGATTGCTAAATATCCTATTTAAAAATGGTATTATATAGAAACTTTACTTGTGTAAAATTTCGATATTGGGGCGGCATTTTGCATAGTGCCCAAGAGCGGCAATAAATTTAAATACTGTTCCTGACCATCTATTAGCTAATATATTTGGGTTATAACTCATCGCTGGCTAGTCAACTGGCCAGCGATTACCTCACAATGTAATGCCATTGTAGGTAATTATTGGGCATAATTTTTGAGTTAATAGTTAACAGTCATGAAATAAAAAATAACTATAATAACTGTTTATTTTTTAGTTAAAAAAATAACTTTGTTTATTAACTTTGTGATTTACATATTTTGATTTAGCTGACGATGACGGGATTTGAACTTACAGTCCAACGCGCTTTCCAATCTTTTGAGCATCCCAAATTTCAAAACATTTGGATAAGTAGTTTTTGAGATATTTGTGTGCGCAAATTGAATGAAATACAATACATATTACATGTAATCTAGGTTAAAAGATTGTTAGAAGCACATTCCTGTCAATAATAGCTGTAAATAGTCTAAATAGTCGCTCGTATGGCAACGTACGTATAAAATATTTACTAGTAGAAAGGTTTTTTTCTTTCATCAATCATTATAGTGAAAATTTATGTAGTGACAAAATATAAAGAATATATGTGCGAAAAAAAAAATATTGTAGGTATAAAAACACAAAACAACTGAGCTACAACAATTCGTAACATAAGATGGATTTATGTAAATTTACAATTCTTAATATATTATGTTGTATGCTACGAATAATACGTAGTACTACATACATAGGCCAGGGTCGATAATTTTGGAAACCTAGTTCTGGATTCGGAAAGCCTGTTTAAAGATTTGACGTTCCCAGAAATTCAGTAAGCGCTTGCTGCAAGTAGAAAACGCCCATATCTTAAATCCATACGTGACAACAGGGCAGTCAGTCAGTATAGTCTTGTCAACTGTTTTAGGTTTTTCTTCTTGAAAATCCGAAAAAAATACAAACTTTTTCGATTTCCACCCAGCTATTACCAGCTATTATTGACTAATTTATTTGCAAACTAGACTAGGATAGAAGCTTTTAAAAATGGTAAAAATGAAACAAAAATGAAAGGAAAAATAATGAATGGATGATCTAAGGTCGGCCAGTGGAAAGGGGTGAGTCTTTCAGGATATGACACGTGTTATCTCGATTTCCGCGCGAAACTTCTATGGGAAAAAGTTAAGTGGCAAAGTTGTAGGTAATAAAAAATCTACAACGTTTGTATTTACAATTTTTTGCACATAGCCTCAAAATTTCCTACTATAATTTGTTTTCACTTTTCACCATTTTTTAATGGCTTCTACCCTGGTCTTATATGTGAATTGCTAAAAAGAAAGTATTAACATACGACAAAAAAATAGAGCAAAAAAAGTATTTTTGTTTAGTTTAGTTCTTGTTAGGGAAGGTTTTAGTCAGAGAGCTTGCGAGAGATTTGCGAGGTGAAAATGATTATCGTACAAATATTAATATTAAAAATGTTTGTGATAAAAGGGTGAAAATTAAGGGTTATGTTTAATGCCCAATCATAAAAAAATAACAGTACAGCATTCTGTTTAAAATATAAAAATAAAAGTGAAGATAACAACTAACAGAGTTAATTGTTTAGATACTGGTCATACGATTGAATATCATTTTTTGGACTATTATTAATTAACATTCATAAAATACTATAAATATCCATTCTATACAGTTATATATGAATCATAAAAATATGTATTCTTATTACCAACATGTGTTTATAAGCCAAATATGAGCTTAAACTGTAGAGAACTCAAACATTTTACGAAAAAATTGCTCAAAAAAAAGATGTTTTGTTTTAAAAAATTAAAATTTTTTGTGTTTGAATTCTTATTGTTTAAAATTTGTATCAAGGATCCATTGGACCCCATGAACTGATTTTATTCATTCTCGAAATTAAATTCACCTTTTATGTTTAATACTTCACCAAAATTCCAGTTCGTTTTATCTCTTTTTGTTTTTGACTTATCGTCATGGCAACTGGACGGACGAATGACCGGAAATGGATTAAATAAGTGTTTCTGTGAACGCCTATACCAAAATATTCGCGGTCAATATTCCCTAACGTTACAGACTGTAGACTAAAATTAATATACTCTGACATATTATGTATGTCGAGTAAAAAAATTTTGCTGTGAGTCAACTTTAACTCTTAGGGCTTTAAAAATTAGATCAGAATATTTTACATGAGAATTTAAATATATATATATATTATATATATATATATATATATTAAGTAATGTTGGATAAAATTATGTTGCTTAAATATCCCTTCAAGAGCCAGAAAGGTAACCTGACCACATTTCAAACTGATTATATGATTATATAAGTATCGTTTGTATCGATAACACATTTAAAACCAAAAAGAAAAATTTAATTATTATTTCTCCCTTACTGAGCCCCACCGACCGGTGGTATGTAACGCTTGACTAATAAGTACAAAAGTTCATATTGTCAACTATCTAAAATTTTAAAGTTCAAATGAAAAGCGAATAACCACAAACTCACATCTTTTGCTTGCTGCTATAACACAGTACCTATAGTAGTTCAGAAATGTCCAATTTAATTTGTGGTTTTTACTGTACTATACTTCTATACGATGTATCAAAATTATTCATGATTTCTACTGTATGCACCAAATCAAAGAATACAAACGCCAGAAGAACCTCATAAATCCAATTCATGTCTATTCAATTAAGTTTTTGATCACCAGTTAGCGCTAGTTTGTTCAATTGTTGGTAATTAATTAATTCCCAGTAGTGATCAGAGATGGCCCTAGCTGTTGAATGTCGTCAATTAATAGGGATAATACGCATGGAATAAGAAATTTGAATTACGAGATTTATAAATGATTTTTAAACTATATAGGCGTGAATGAATTTCATCGATTAAACATCACATGTATAGAATTATACACATAACAAATAATTGTCAATCAGATTACGAATTCATTAATTCACTCGTTTTATCAAAGATTACAGATGCCCGTGCTGACAATCAACAGCTATAGCCATCTCTTCATTACTACTGGTAATTACATTTAATACCGGCATTGTACAAGTATAGCCAAGTGGTGATCAGTTTAGATATCAAATTTTAATGAATAATATATAAAAATTGGACATATGAACTTTGTCTATGGGCGTTTGTATTCTTTGACTATTTAGTTTCATTAAAATATAATTTCATAATTTATGATTTGATAATATGTATCATATTTCAAAGATTTGGGTTACGCTTAGACTCTGGATGAGAAAAATCTAGCTTGAAAAGTCCTGTTTTGGCCTTGGCTTAGACAAGAAATAAATGGGTTATTACTGGTAAAAACCATGTTAGTATGAAAAATTTGTTTAGTCCAAACTTGATGGATCGGTGGTGGTTTCTGAAACGTTTTAAAGTTCCAACAATTGGGTGGTTGGGTAATGAGCACACCTTTTAAATCGGCCGGGATTAGATATAGACTGAATCCAGATTTGCTGGTATTTAGTTTCTTAGTTTCTAATGAATGGTCGGCTAATTGGGTCATCTTTGGATAGCCTGTTGGTCTGGAATGGATTTAAGATCTAGTCTCCTGAACTGGTTGTAATGCATATATCAAATTTGGAAAGATAAGGTCCATTTGAGAGAGTGGTTTCTGAAACGATTTAAAGTCCCAACAATTGGGTTGTGGGTAATCAGCTCATCTTTTAAATCGGCCGGGCACAGATATGGGCTAAATCCTGATTTGCTGGTATTTAGTTTCTGAGTTTCTAATGAATGGTCGGCTAATTGGGTCATCTTTGGATAGCCTGTTGGTCAGGAATGGATTTAAGATCTAGAAGTCTCCTGAACTGGTTGTAATGCAGATATCAAATTTGGACAAGATAAGGTCCAGTTCAGAGTTTAGATCCCAAAGCATTACTTGGTTGAGGTTGGTTCTAGACTTAGCTAGAACCGCTCTTCTCACTTTATATCTGATTACACAATTTTTTATGGGCCTCTCAAGCGAATATAAAAATGATTAATAATTAAAAGTTGATAATTAAACTACATTTACATTTGATGAAGAGTTTGTTCCATTCCTAAATTTTGTTTGGAATGCATATGCGCACACTACAGTAGTGTGCGCATATGCATTCCTTTCCATACTGATTAAGAAGCCGACCACACTATCGGCCGATAAAAAGTCTGCCGTCTGCGGGGGCCCTAACTTAATGTTACAAGGTAGGGAAAAAAATTTCTAACTTTAATGAACACTTTTAAGGATGTTAAGATTTTATAAAAGATTCTACGTAGACTGTTTTTCATGAGAACGCCCTTAATTCATTTTGATTTTCAATGTTAAAATTTTAGATTATAGCATCTAGATGTTTGTGACCTTTTCATAGATAGAAATATTGAAAATTTCCAGCAGGCACAATAACTTATAAAGAACACACGAAGTTACATTATAAAAGTTAAAATAAACTTTCTTAAGAACAGATACAAATTTTGTTTAATGCACAAAAAGAAAAGTAATAACTGTGAAACTTACTGTATTTAACGTATTACTGTATATAACATTACATTACGTTATGTTACGTTACGAATAAGGTGACGTCTTATAAAATTTAATATTATAGAAAAAACTTTTATGCTTCATACTAGTAATGTTATAAGTAGTTGGTTGCAGTTTATATACATACTATGTACTTAGCTGGGTACAGATAGTGAATCACATATTTGTTTTTTATAATCGGCATACATAATATGTTAGAGTATATTAATTTTAATCTAAAGTTTGTAACTCTAACAAATATCGACCACACTAACGACTGTCCGTATTGTAGTAATATGGGATTCCGTCTTTCAGTAACTGGTGTTATACATGTTGGGTGCAAGGTCTTTGTTTAGTACATATGAATGTGTGATTCTGGTGTGACAAATGCGTGTTCGAAATAGGGCCACTTCTAATTCTGTACCAGAATGATGGCTGGAAGTCCTGGCTAAAATAACAGATTTTATAAATTTTAATCTGCTTGGAGGAGCATTTCGCCAGATCCTGTCTTTAAGCATAAAGAGCTCTTCTTTTCCACACTTTATAGTGCTTTGTATTCTTGCTAGACAAGGAACAAGGATTTGTCCGTGTTGCCTCTCTAGCCGCTGCGTCTGCTTGATCATCACCAAAGTAACATGATTTTTTTCATTTTGTTCTTAGGTTAAATTTTGATGTACAAGTATATATCCGTAGGTGGTTCATTAAACCACTTAAGTAGTCCATTTTCGACTGTTTGCCTGTTCACCCACCTGTTCGTTCATCAGTCTGTCCATCAAGATATTTAAAAAACTAAAAGAGGTAGTGGGTTGAATTTTGGTCGTATATTCCTGACCTTAAAAGTGAGCTCAAGTTCGTGAATTAGCAAAATCGGTGTAATGTCTAGTGGATCTATGACCTTCATTTTATAAAATTAAAGATTAAAGATAATTTTAAATCATATTAAATCATTAAAAGTACAAGATCATTTTAAAAAACAAGCTTTTATTTAAATACCCTGAAAAGCAAAAAAAATTAACTTTTACTATAAACTTATAATGGCATTACACAATTTTTTTGATAGGTATAAAAGCTTTTATTGTTCAACCTGGAATTTCCATCTATATTATTATTGCCATATTACTTCCAAGTTAATACTACCAATATCGAAAATATTGCATTCGTTTATACTATAAAAAAAATTGTTTATTTCGATTTCAATGTATGTAATTTAGATATTTTAAAACCTCCGGACCAACTTTCATTTCTTGCTGGTATACTTCTACAGAAAATTTTTCTGTACGACTGTAGAAAATGTATTTTTGCTCCCTATATCCTACTTTCAACTCAATCGATTAATATTGTAATTTCATTGAAAATGTTCGATAAATTATTTTTTTCACTTAAATGCGGATAACTCTTGAAATGTTTATACGATTTGGGTGAACTAGTTTTTGTATGTAGCGTGATATAGTTTGTTATTTGACATTAGTCGTTTAATCGAATCAAAATTTCATCGAAATCAGATAATCCACTCACAAGCTCAATCCAATGGCTTCCAATAGCCATAAAGAAAAATCTACTAGAAACACTCCCTCCCAGAAGTCGTGACTTTTGTATTAGAGAAACAACTATATTTTCGTGTAAATAATACTATTAAACATATTTTGCATATAGCCTGGTATAGTTTGTTATTTGACATTAATCGTTTAATCTTATCAAGTTTCATCGAAATCGGATAATCCACTCACAAGTTCAATTCAATGGCCCTGCCGAAAATTCAACTAGAATAACTCCCTCAACAACGTCGTAACTTTTGTTTCAGACAAACAGCTATAATTTCTTCGGAATTCTACTATAAAACATATTTTGTATCATGAAAAAAACTGTTTCATTAATTATGGCAAGTGGTGTATTCATATATAGCTTTAACGGTATATGATCGTACAACGGCATACACATACTCTAAAAATAGACTTAATATAATGAAAGTTTTATTATTTATATTTAAGCCCAAATAGAATAAAAAAAAAAAGAATTTTATACGGGAAAAAAAGTAAAATTTTTTTTATAATATAACTTTTTCTATACCATTCTTGTGTGTTTGATATACAGAAACATTTTTAAATATTCATTCATATTATTTCCAATCTCATAAGCATAATATTTTCAATACATTTTGTTTATGTAAAAGTTGGAAAACAATGAAGACAAGAAATGTCTATGGCTGTTGTATAGCCTTAGGTATCCATTTAGGGACATGTAAGGGTATTTTGATTCTTCTTTACAACTTCAAAATATGGTGATTATTATATATATAACTAGCAGACCCGGTCACACGTTGCTGAGACAATTTGGAGCACCCGATATTTGTTGTGGGCAACCCGGTATTTGTTGCGAGCCACCCGGTATTTGGTGTTGGACACCCATGACAAGAAATTTTTATATTTAAACCCGGTATTTTGTATGGGCCAACCGGTACCCCCGTGCGAGTCTGCGTCAGAAAAAAATACGAAACTCTTGACACAAAATTTTTATATATACACTCTGTATTTAGTGTAGGACACCTGGTATCTCGGCCCCTTGACCCATGGGGCGGCCTTCAGCCTTGGCTCCGCATCATAGATATAATACACAATCTGGTAAAAATGTTGTTTTTAAGGTTTTCCCGGCAATTATTCGAATTTTTCTCTCCGTAGAAACCATCTTTGGACTTCAACGAACATTTAAAAAATAACAATTGGCCAAATTGGTCCAGTTATATTATAGATTTAAAAAAAAAAAAACGAATTCTAAAGAAAAAACAATTTTTGTATAAACATTTCATTACTCTTATTAAAAATTTCCTCACATTAATTATTTAAATAGTTTTGAACCAAAAAATATAAATATTACGATTGAGTAGCTAAAAGACACCATATAAATATTACGATTGAGTAGCTAAAAGACACCATATAAATGTATTATACCAGTATTGTCATTATTATATACCAGAATTACGTCACCAAACTGACAGACAACGTTTTGACTTGTATAAAACAGGTTTTAATTTAAATGTAATTTTATGGCATGAAATTGTATTTATTTTGGCAAATTTTTTTGAATTTTTTAAGCATAGTAAACTTTCCAATTATCTTAGTAATTAGTTTTACTAAATTAATCATTTTTTCGTTTTGTTTCAGAGAACCATCATCACATATCACATCCATCCACCATTTCAAAACGTAATAATAATAGCGACCAGAATGTAATTTAACACACAAATAATAAAATCTATAAAATACACCAGTGAATTCCAGTGATAAAAACAAAAAACAAAAAAAAAAACGGATAAAAATAAAAGCACATAAACACACTCAACTCAAGCGAAAAAAAAAAATAAACACCATGGATAGATATTATTTTTTCAGTTTTACTTTTATTTAACCATAAAACTATTCTTACACATACAAAAAAGGATTTCTCGAATAAAAAACGAGATAAAAACAGAATCTCATATTAATTTAATTTTTTTTTTACTTTATTTTTGAATACCTCTTTTTAAAAATAACACCTCGCAGTAAATATGATATTAATAAAAAATTGTATATAAACAAGTATTTTTTGTTTTTTTTTGTTTCGTTTTTGTTAAATTAATTTTTGTTTGGAATACAAATTAAATACTTTATATTTAAATATAAATAAATAAAAATGGCTGCGACAATAACACTACCGACTAAAACGAATGATGATATTATATTGAATGTGTTGGAGGGTAATCGAATTGCAAAATGGCCAAAAGCACGTTTGGTGAAAATATTTATTGCCAGTTCAAGATCAGGTATGTTGATTTATTTATTTTATTATCATTTTATAGACTAGCTCGAAGTAACTGCATCAACATGGATACAAGTTCTTTTCTGTTTGTCAAAATTTCCGTTTTCCTTGTCTTACATATTAGATATTTTTTTATATATCAGTGCCGCCCCTGGGAACTATGCAAAACGCCATCTTATTCTACATAACACCATTTTTAAATACGACTTTCAGCAATCGGCGAAACATTTTAAAATATCCTAGAATGCCCCAAATCCCAATTTGATCGATCTATTCGTTAAAAAGTGCGGCTTTTATGCATACATCATATGGAAACTAATGGCTTATACCACCGATATCGGATGTCAACCTGCTTCATCTAAATTGGATGGAAATCAATAACGGAAGTTAAAAATTATGAATTAAAATAATTTTTTAAATACCCATTTATTACTGAAACTTTTACTCAAATTTGTTGATGCAATTGCAATATTGATAATTTTGAACATACTCTTGATAACGAAATAAATTATTTTATTTATTATAATTTAAAGTTTTTAACATGATGGCAGTTTTCAAAGCATTTTCTATAACGCGGAAAAAATTCCTTTTCTCGCTGTCTGAATTTTACCGCCCTGGGTACTAGACCCTACTGCCCCTATCATAAATCCGGCGATGAATATATTGTTAATAATCAAATACTGCCGAAGGACCTTCCTTAAAAATTCAATTTTAAACACTTTGAAATAATCATTGGAGCATTTTTTTGACTTCCCGCTAATAAAATTAAAAATTTTCGGAAATCGGGAAGTTATTGGTTTTACCCTGTTTTGCAAAAATCGTGTTTTGATCAGATCTTGACGTTTTAAGGTCCTAGAAAACTATTTTGGCGGTTTCTGTGAGGATATCACCCTGCCTGTATGTATGTGTGTGTGTGTGTATGTGTGTATGTATGTAAGTATGTGACCCGCTTATAACTTTTAAACGGCTTGACCGATTTGAAACAAACAAGTGGCGTTTCACGAAAAAAAAGAATCACGAAACTTAGTTTTCCTGAAAATTTGAACCGATTCGAACCAGTAGACTCCAAGAAATCTTAAAAAAACTACGAAAAAAATTTTTTCATAAGTGGTTTTTTTGGAATAACTTTTAAACGGCTGTATCGATTAACTTCAAAAACTAATCAGATCTTACCCTTGATAAACCACGTCGATCACCGGTTGAAAATCGGTTGATTCGTTCGAGAGATATCGTAAACGAAAAATATCATATAAAAGTGTTTTGTTTTACATAACTTCGACATTTCTTTTCAGATCGTTTTTGATGAAATAGAATAATTATTAAAGCTCTGAAAACCGCGTCGATCGCCGCCAAGAACGTAAAAATCGGTTGATTGGTTCGAGAGATATCGTAAACGAAATATTCTGTAACAAGTGTTTTTAAAACACCAAAAAAGCTCAAAAACCAAATTTTTAGCTCATTGTTATATGTTAAATTTTAAGTGCTTAGGTATTTAATTAGCGGGAAGTTGCAGGGGTGGCCTTTAGAGTCAACCGTTTCTAAATTTTTAGTTCCGTTTTATACTATATTAATACTATTTTTGACAAGTGGAAACTTCCTAATTACTGCAAAATAAATTTGAGCAATCAATTTAATTCAGTATTTTGAATTATCAAAATATAGTAAAAATTAAAAAAAAAAAAAAAATACGTTCGCATAAATCGTCCTGGAGATATTTTTATTTAATTTTATTTTTGTTTTTTGATGTTTTATTCGAAAGTAAATAATAGAACTGGATAACTCATTCCACAAAGTTAGACACAAAAATGCTACCAATCATAATTCATTTGTGACTGGTTTTGTTAATACAAAAAATGTTATAAATAAATGTATATATATATACTGACATGTATAAATGTACTATATATAAATGTATATATATATATATATCTATATATATATATATACATTTATATATATATATATATATATATATATATATATATATATATATATATATATATATATATATATATATATATATAAATTGTACAATATTTACCCCAAATAACGAAAATAGAAACAATTTTTATTAAATAAAATTCATTTGTCATGTTTCTGTACCTCCATATTCATTTTAATGCTATCTTTGTTCATTCTTTTTTTTTAAAAAAACAATTTACATTGTACAGAATAAGTCAAAATAATAGAATGGCATATATAAAAGAAAGCGGAAGATGTGCAACTATGGCTGACCTTATAACTCTCCCAGTATTCACATTTGAGCAAACCAAATGGAAAATCATAGAAAACCATTTGGTAAGGATACAAGCCGGTATGTGAAACAAATAACCACATGCCTCCAGGATATCAGAGAGGAAATGATTCAGTTCAGGATATGGAATACAATTAATATTTAGATGAAGTACATAAAATTTTTTGAATAAAAACTATAAAATTCGAAGAAGTCGATAAACCATTTTCAGGGCTTACATACATACCTCATATGAAAATGGTTAGGAATGGCTTAAAACGCCAATATCTGGTATCAATCTCTTTCATCCAATTTGAATGGAAATCAAAAAGTAAAATTATAAATTATGAATTGATATAATTCTTTAATAATTATTAATCACTGAAACTTTTTCTCTTATTTTGTTGATGAAACTTGATATTGAAAAAAATTATTTTATTTATTTTAATTAGAAGTTTTAAGCCATATATCCCCCAAAGCATTTTTGCCATATATTCCCATAAAATGAATAAAGCTTATTAAACAATTTTATTACATTATATAATGGGTGGTTTTTAATCAGTTTTGCCATAAACATTTGTTGCTTGACTTCATATTACTATTTTCTTAATTACATAAACATAATTTAATATCTTAAATATTCCGATATTATCAAAATCTATTTTAAAACCAAACACATTTTAGAATATTTATAAAATCGCATACGGATTTGTTATTCGGATCGCTTTAGGAAATAATAGGGACATTGACTAAATCCTTTTTATTCCATTAAAACGTCTGTACTTTATGAACCTTCAAAATTCCTAATTATACAAGCAAGGAAATATATCATTTATGACGTCATGTTGTATATCTCCATATAAATTACTTATTACTATTCGTTTTCAAGAATAAGAAGAATAAATAATCTTTGATAGCCTATAATTTCATTGTTTTCATTCAATTTTAGTATAATTTTTAAGTTTTAGTATTGAATCAAGTTTCACATTTTTATGTGAAATATGTCAACTTCAGTATCAGTCAACTACCCCATTATCTAAAATATTAGCTTTAAATATGAACAACATTTAATGTCAAAAGGTTTTTTCATCTCGTGTTTTATTCTGGTTTAGTAGAAAAAAGGATATAAAACACCTAGAAAATAAAAAAATACAATAGTTTTTTTTATATACTTTTCTATTAAGGACATTCCTAAGAAAATCAGTTTCCTTAGAAAGTTTATAAAATTTAAGTACAGATTTAATTAGAAGTGTTTTTTAGACGTTTTTATTTCACACCGTGGGGCACAAATTCTGGAAAAATTGACTGTTATAGATTATACTAGCTGCGTCCCGCGGTTTCACTCGCATAAGCTTACATCCCGTGGAAATATCGGGTTGAAAGTAGGGTATGTGTTGAGAGATATCAAAACGTTGAAATACAAAAATAAGAAAATAAGAAACAGTAATTACCTATTAACGACAAATATTATTTTCACAAATTAAATACATTATGTATGTGTAACTTCAACGATATTTGCGGCAAACGTCAAAACATGTCACCGATTGTAAAATTTTTTCCTACTTACTTGACACTTATCGTTATATTTTGAACAATTTACACAACATCTTTATAAATTAGCCTATGTGTTATTCTGATGTATAAGCTAAATTATTGTAAAGTTTCATTAAAATCCATTCAGTAGTTTTTGCGTGAAAGGGGAACAAACATCCACACATCCACACTCACAAACATTCGGCTTTATAATATTAGTAGGATATTCAACACGTGGTTTCTATTCTAGTCATTAATTGAAGGTACAAAAATTATTTATCTATAAAAATTATGATTAGCGGTATTCGGTTTGCACATAAATTAGCGAACTTTTAATTGTTTTCAATCATTTTCCCATGACCTGACAAGTAAGAGATACCGAATCCCCAAAATGGCGCAATGAAATTACTTTTATATTTCTGTCCTTGGAAAAGTTATGGAAGGAGCTCAGTAACTCACATCCTTTTTCAATTGTTGTTATCATAATTTACATTGAGATTGTCTCTCAATCAGTTGAGCATGAAACACCTTTGGGAACGTCTTAAACTATATAGTTTTCTATGAAAATATTTCTTTAAATATATGCTAGACACTAATGGCATAGCTTTTCTATTATTGAAATAATTTTTTGAATCAATTCAGTATATCCAAAGAATATCTATCCCCTTCAAAAATTTAAAAAAAAAAATCTTTACTTGTATAATTTAACGTATTGCTATCTTAGAACAAGTGTTGTGTCTCATAAAATGATCCACTGAATAAATATTTATTGTTAGAAATAAAGAAGACATCATATCACTATCTGTTTCTACGCGATCGAAATTCCAAGGTAATAGGTCTATAAAAACTTTGTTCGTGTAAAATAATAATTAACTTGGATATTAATTACATACATTTCTAACAAGAATTCAATACTGTATTTTCTAAGAAACGGATAAAATCCTTCGTATTATTATTTAAAAGCGACTATCAAAAGCTATAATTATTGATATAAAAGAGTGTGCTTCTAAGAAACTGTTGACTTATAAATATTACATAGAATTGTAATTCTTTCAATTTTCGTGCCCAAAAAAAACTCCAAAAATAGTTATCCAAATGTATTGAAATTCTTATGCTCAATATTGATATGAAAGTAGAGGGCATGTCAAAGACCTATCCTAAAAAAAAAAATAAAAATCAATATTTAAAAACGTTTTTTCGAGAAAAACTCTTCGATAAACCCTCCGCTTTCATGTCAAAATTGTGCATACCAAATTTCAAAACATTTGGATAATTATTTTTTAAGTTATTTGAAAATGGAAAGATTTTTACATAATGAAAGGTGCTTCAGTATTATGATTCAATCCCCCTCGAAAAGCATTATTTAACAGAATTGATTTCCATAAGGATGACTTTCATAATATGGTATCAACAATTCTATTGACTTCATGCTCTTGGTAGTATATATATATATATACTGTTAAGTACTTAAATCCCTTACTCACTTATTACCATCATTCATTCACTGGTTTTGGTATTTACCATAAACCAACAAGACAAAATGTCTGGAATTATATTGTGTTTTAATAACATTCAATATAAATTCAATCTCACATGTACTTAGAATAATTTATACAAGTCAGGTTAGCAGAGTAAAGTATACAATATTGAATTTAAATATGCTCAAAATTTGTTACTTTTTAGGTGATGCAAAATTAGGTGGATAATTAATAAAATTGAGTCATTATGATGTACTGCAACCGTGATGGATACCTTTCCTTTCCCTTCATATGCTTCATCTATTTTTTACTTATTCTGTACAAGTATGTATAATAAAGTATGAATAAAGAATTGAATTGAATTGAATTCATGTCACGTTGGTAGAGGAATATCGAAAAAATAATTATAATAATGTGTATC
Source organism: Chrysopa pallens (assembly GCA_020423425.1). NCBI lineage: Eukaryota > Metazoa > Arthropoda > Insecta > Neuroptera > Chrysopidae > Chrysopa > Chrysopa pallens. Next base: position 133,839,062 of record CM035591.1, read on the forward strand.
AGAATTAGATGCTTTTTATGTGCTTTTAAGGTGTGTAATTAATTTCCTCGAAGTTACCAAAATAATCCGTGCAACATGATGCTGAAGAAAGATGTTAAGCTGGCATGTTCACGCTCTTTTTGGGTAATTTTGATTAAATTGATGTATTGAAGTCAATACAGAAAAAATATAAAGTATCTTGCCAGACATTTGTCACTAAAATAGAAGTGGCACTAATGTATTTTCTTAACAAGAAATGTTTAAACTTCAATTTGATTATAGTTTGGAGCGGTTACTCAATAGGTACGGTAACACAACAAAAAAGATAAAATAAGTTTCGTGCCATGAATTTAACACCAGATTTCATGAGGCACTTGTTCATAATTATTTTCTACTCACTCGAAACAAAATTTTAAAATCAGTTTCATGCGGTTACTCGATTGGTATAGTTTATGTCCAAAAAATCTACCGTAGAAAAAATATAGCAATCTTATGCACCATATTTGCCCTGGCACTAAATGGTTTTTTTCATTAGTTACAGTGAGTAGTATCATTTAAAAAATACTTCATCCGGGTACTTGATAGTTCAGATTTTTAGCAGCCAGCACTTTGACTATCATTTCTTTGCTCTGCCAGGGTGATATCACGACAGCAATGCATCTTAAGGACTCAATTGATTAATTAAAAATTTGAGCACCTCATTTAATTTTGCAGTAACTAATAAGCACCAAATTTTAATCATATTTAAGTTCAATTTTGAATACTTTTTTATCTGTTTTTTTTTTTTAAGATGTCACTGCTAGTGTGAAACTTTTTTTTAGCAGTGATTCATGTTAGTGTATCAGTGTAGTCATTGTTATTGTAATTTTGATCAAATACCAAGACGAGTTTGGTCACTAGAACCCACAAGCTTCAAAATAGCGCATATCCAGTTTTTTGTCATTGCAAAAGGAAAATCAATCAATAGCAAAGGCAGACGATTTTTGATCGAATTTTATTAATATTAGTGAAAGAGAGTCAAGCAAATAGGTCTTTCTAGGCCTTTATTGTCAACCCCCTTTTTCATAATCTCTCCGCCACAATTTTTTGCGGGTGGAGAGAATCAAATGACCATCACCTTTGATTAATAACTTCCATTTCAGTTGAAAACACAGCTTCAGAGACCGGCTTATCGAATGCCAATAGCTTATATTAATAATTTTCTACATTGTTTATTTTTACAATCTTAAATAACGTTTTGTCTCTCGCCACAAATAAATAAACAATTCCTCGAAATGATTTGTGGAAGAATTTTCTTCATCGGCACAATATCAATAGCTAAATCATCTTTCAGAATTTCCTAAAAACAATACACTCCATTTTACGATAATATAATAAACTGAAAGCTTGTAAATTTTTTAACAGTTTTAAAATTTCGTCAGATATTATTTTAGTTTCAAACACTATACGAAATGAATTAATAAATAGTAAAAACAATGTTTTATATTTCTATCCAGAACCACATATGTTATTCTAAATATAATATGTTATATACCTTCCGCCCACATACTTTTGGGAGACCTTTATTAGGGTTATTTAAATATTAAAATTGACTTTCCTACCTATAAAACAAAAACAAAATGGACTATATAGTGAATGAAGTTAATACACTCGACCTAGATAAATTTTAATTATATCCTTCCTAATAATTATTATCAGGAATTTTAAATTTAATGTATACTAAAATTGTATAACTAGTTCGAAAAATATGTTCAGTTAAAAAAAGTCCTTGGGATATCAGATTGACAAATTTTGATGTGAGCGTTGTATATTTAAAAACCAAAAAGGGGACGCCTCTGAAATAGTCCGAGTTTGCTCGTAAGCATGTTAGTTTCGGTTAGCGATTTCGACCACCATCTTACTTTATAAGATCAGATTTGTGAACCACATTGAAACCGAACTTTCGTTATAAGACCGAAACATGAACCACATGTATATCAAAAGCATGAAATTCGCTAAATTTCATAAAATTCTGTACCAATATCTATATTTAAACAAATACATATAGAGATCGGTGAATGGTACCGCACCACTGAACTTTATTCTTCTCTTGGAAACCTTTCTTTTGGTATAAATTTGTTTCATATCTACACTAATATTATAAACAGGAAAAATTTGTATTTTTGTATGTAATGAATAAACTTAAAAACTACTAGACCTATTTCAAAAATTATTTCACCGTTAGAAATCTACACTATCACGGGAACGGGAACTGCGTTGGATAAACCGGAAATATTTTTGTATGTAACGAATAAATTTAAGGGATAATAAAAAGTGGCCAAACTATTGCTGTGATGTGGAGACAAGGCCGAAGGCCACCCCGGGGTTTAGGAGACGAGGAACCATGTGTCCCACACAAATGCCGAGTGTCTCATATCAAATACTAGGTGTATATATGAAAATTTCGTATCACGGGTTTCGTACATTTCTGTGACGCGGGTTTACCAAATACCGGGAACACACCAAATACCAGGTATCCCACAACAAATATCGGGTGGCTCAAAATTGTCACAGCAAACCGTGACCGGTTCTGTTAGTATCTTATAAAGTATGATCGTGCTCGAAGCGCTAACAGGAATGGCGAGTTCCGACTCTTTGATTTTCGACTCTACTTTTGACCCTCTTTCTTCTAAGAAAAGTCTCCTCTTTATAATTTTTTTTTATATTTTCGTAATTTTACGATGATCGCACAATGTTTAACGAATATATAGTCACAGCACTTTTTTGTATCGCTAAGGTCTGGAATTATACCGCCAAATTTTAGAAATACAAACAATAAAATTAGTTTGAATTTTGGTACTTTATTTAATACATTAATTTATTGATTTATTGATGAGTGTGTCACCAAATTTTTTTAAATTATTAAATGTATACCACTACAAAATAAATGGTTAAGAATCACTGCTCTAACCAATAGGATTAAAATAAAATTATGTCGATACATTAATTATAATTAGCATAAAGTATAAATTATATTATAGATGAAAATTGTAAGAAGAGAGGAAATTGGCCTTCCTTACCCAACGTTATTTATAAATCTAATGACGTAAATATACAACCCTTTTGTATGAATGATATAATCATTTTATCGAATTTTCCATACAAGTAACCTCTAGCTGAACTGAAGTATCCAGAATATAAAAACTATAGAAATATTTAAAAAAAAATAAATAAAATGTTTAGAAATATTTTCTACGGTTAAATAATTTCGAAATATTTCTATTTATTATTGAACTTACATAATATCACAACAGTTTAACGTGTCACCTACATTTTCTATTGTCCGTATATATATATATATATATATATTTCAACACCGATATAATGTGTACAGTATGTCAAACTTGAGAAATGGGCTAAAAATCAAAACTTGCAACATACGCGTTTATCACTGTAACGCCACTTTGATCCGTTACAGCAACCTTTGTGTGGATGTGAACTCGTAACACTATTGTGTAACAAAACTTGAAATTGTTGGTAAATTTGAATCACACCAAAAGATGTTGCTACGTGAGGTTACGAATAACGTGCACACAATAATGCTACAATTGCAAAGACAAGTCGTAAAAATTATTCATTTGTATACTGGCAGCAATTTTCTATCCCGTTCAACAGTTAGAGTGGTATTTGTTTGAAAAATTGCCAAATTTCTCAACAAAAACTGCTTAATTCTTAATGGGAAATGTTTATTATTTTTAGAAAATTATGATTTCACAGAAAATTCAAATAAGAAAACGTTTCGAACTTCTCCATAAATTTCTCGTCCATATCTTCCATAAATTTTCAATGAAAATTTATATTTTTTACATCTAGGGTATGTCTAAATCAGCCAAATTCATTGAAAATTTTATTCAATATTCTCAAAATTAACCAGGTTGCACAAAAAATATTGCGGTGAGATTAATGAGCATTTTACAAAGATATAGCAATTGTTTTTGAGAAATTTGGCAATTTTTTCAATCAAATACTCCAAAAACTATTGAACATGACAGAAAATTGTGATCAATTTTTTTAGACCAGGGCCTTAACATGTAGGAATCGTCAAGAAAATTTTCATTGCAAAATAAATTTTTCAATTTTAGTTAAACCAATAAATGCACTAAACTACACATTATAATAAAACATTTAATGTCACAATACAAACATATTAAGCTTACTTTTATTCTAAATAAACCATTTTTGTCGAAAACAAATATGTACATTACAGTGCATCCCTAAAATTTGTGTACCAAACTTATACCGCAATATTTCTCATATAGACATAGTGCATCAAATAGTTTTCATTCGTTTCTATGATTTTGAAATACTAGTTAACCGATCAAATGATATATAACTCTGTGAATTTATTAACTAATTTAAATAATTGTTTATGTTTGCAATTAAAAATAATAACTAATGCAATTTGGTCATTCTTACAATGTTCAACTAAAAAACTACAATTTATTTTTTTGTAATTATTCAATAATTTTTGTTTGACAATTTCTATACAATTTACATGCAAACAATTGAATAAATAATTATATTTTCTAAAATGTAAATGTTTTATTACAAATGTTTTAGCAACTCGTGTCGCATTAATCGATTCAGTCCTTTCCATTATCGTAAACCGTGATGATCATATCTGCTTGTAGAACTTCATAATTTTCCAGAAAAAATGAGTAGAACATATTAAGGAGTTGTATACAGTTAGAAGGCCGAAAAAAAGCGAATTTTCCAGAATTTTTTCTGAGAAAACTTTTAAATTTATTAATCTAAAAATTTGTACACATATTATGGTACCTTTTAACTGTATTTTAAGACATAATATTACTCAAAATATTTATTTGGAAAGCAGCTTCAGCTGATCTCCGGGAGCTTCTCTCAAAAAAGACGTTTTGCAGTGATCACTTTATCTCTGAACTAGATCCTCTGAAATTAAGAAACCAAACAGATTTCGTTAAAGTTATGTTAAATATAGTAATTAATCGAAGGAATAAGCAAAATCGATTTTTAACCAAAATTTCGGCCTTAAATTGTTTATAAAAAAAAAAAAATATTTATTGGTGAGAAAAAATCTTATTATTAATTACTAAAAAATATATTTAACCTCGTGTTAAAATTTGAGGCTCATCGGTTTTGAGTAATGTTGGTGACCGACTTTGAAAACACCATTTGTTGAAAAACGAGTTTAAACTTGCCCTTGTACTTTCAAGCACTCTGAAATACCTTTTCAAATTTGTGTATAATTGACTCGAATAATCAGACGAAAAACACACTGTATATTGGAAAGAGAATGTTGGCCAATATATTCTGGTTGTTAGATGAAATAGAATGTTGAGCTATTGTTATGAAATAAACAAAATATTTATACTAAATAATATAAAATACATTTACAGATAGATTTATTGAATGAATACCTAAATACAGTGAATAGACTTGGAGGGGGTAGTTACTAAATATATCGATTTCATCGAAATACTCGAATATTTACCAACCTAATACTCATTTATGCATGGAAATATTTTTAAGGGAATTCACCATAGTAGACATATGTAATACGAGAATATTTACCTAAATTCCACATGTATGAGAAAGTTGTCAAGATGGGTTCTATATTTTATTGTTGTTCATGTCTTCTTGGGAGGAGTATTTTAGGAGGAGCATAAAGAGTCAAAAAGTGCGGTACATTTTATATGCCAAGAAAATCAGCGTCCACTGAATACAGGAAACAATAACAACTAGCCGACTTAACTGTTTAGATATCCTTCTTTTAATACCGTATCATTAATGCTTTTACAATTTTTTAAACATTATCATTCATAAAATACTCTAAATACTCAGTCTATACAGCTATAAATGCATATATAATAATCAAAATATGTACTGTAATTATAGATGTGTTTAAATTTGTACTATAATTTAAAACGATTTCATATTGAAAGCATTTATCATCAAAATATTGTAGCAAGTAGTCTTAAGACTTTTCAAAATTTAAGTGGTTTTTACTTGGTCACTGGTCTCGATAAGATCCTACAGCATCACCTGCTTTGGATGGTTATTTCTATGCACGTTGAGCCAGAAGGCCTTCTGGTGATGGAGTGTTTGCTAGCATTATGGAGTTTAAAAATAGCTACATGTTTCAGACATTCCACAAATTAACATCCCAAGCTTACCTACGACTTCATATTGAAAGCATTTACCATCAAAATATTGTAGAAAGTAGTCTTAAGACTTTTAAAAAAAAATTGAGTGGTTTTTGCGTGGCCACTGGTCTCGATAAGATCCTTTAGCATCATCTGCTTTGGATGGTTCTTTCTCTGCACGTTGAGCCAGAAGGCCTTCAGGTGATGAAGTGTTCTAAAGGACGGTATAGACTACCAAAAAGTCTAGGTGCAAGGGACGCAGCTACCATTCCCCTCTTATTTTTATCTTATCTTATCTTGAGACTTTTCCTTAAAATTTAAGGGTTAAACCATTATGCTGTTAAAGAATATTAAATTTTAATAAAAAAATGGGTGCGTGGACTTATGTACGCGAGTCAAAAGTCATACTTCTTTGGCATCATTAAAACAACAATTTTTAATTACATGGAAATAATTAATTACAATAAAATAATAAAAGAACGGTATGGACTACCAAAAAGTTTAGGTGCAAGGGACAAATTAAATAAATCAATATATATTTTCTTTTATTAAGTGTAACATAAATTCTCTCATTATGCGAAAGTTATTCTTAAATTATGTTTACTACCATAGCATCTGCCGGTATTGATTGAATCGGAACTTCAGTTATCAGTGGTTCGAAAAGTTGGAATGATACTAAAAGTTTTGTATTAAGAGCGTTGAGTTCGCAGGTTGTATTTTAAACCTATGAATTTTGTGTGACAGTGATGCGAGCGCTTCTAAAAATTTCACTCTTATTATTTTTTCATAACGCGCCTAAAGAAGTATAAATTCAAAAAAAAAAAAAACCCGATTTAAAATGTAGACCAATTTTTACGACTTTCCCCTACATGTTTTGTTACGATATAGGTAAAGACAGGTATATGTTACCAACGTACAGCACATTAATGTGACAAAAATGATAAAATACAAAACATTTTATTCATATTGACACATTAATACAAGCAAAATGGAAAACACGAAATGGAAAAAAACGTATTGCAGGTGCTTCTAAAGCTATTTCAACAAAATTTCCATCAGCAATTATACAACATTAAAACATTTTCTTAGCTTGTATAATTTATTTTTTTAAATAATGATTAATAGTCACTTAACTCTTCCCTTTTGACACGCCATAGTTTCATACTCTTCAACTTCAAATTAACCTTCGATCTTCAACCTGAGAGTTCGTGTAATTTACACGTTAATACACTTTAAAATCAATTACGCATTCAGACAGGCCTTAACCCTTGGGGCATCATTGTTTCATATAGGATTATCTATAAATATCATTTTCAATATTTACACATGCTCTCTGTAAATATCGGTTAGAAAGACATAGTTTTCTGTTGCAACATCATTTTTTGTATTACATACTTATGGAAGGTTCCTCGACAGACAGAGAAAAAATAAATTAGTAGATAATGATCCGAATTTTCGGTATGTTATAGTTTACGAAATATATTATATAAAATATAAAATTTAGGTACCTTGCCGATCAATTAAGAGAGTATAATTATTTTTATTTACAAAATTCTTTTAAGGTTATTTAGTGTATTTTTAAATAATAATTACTATTTGATTTGAATTGCAAAGTAATCAATTTTTTTTTTATATATTAGTATGTTTCGTAAACTATAGCATTACCAATCATCTATCAATTTATTTTTATCTATTGGTAGTTGAAGGAAGGTCCCTTAAGAAGGAATTAAATTAATAGTATATAATTAAACAAAAAATAGAAAATTTATTTTCGAATCTAATTTCTTATATTCCTTCTCCAGTTATTCCTTCGATAAGAAAAGTATAATGTCACGAAATTTTTATAAATAAATTGCGTGACTTAATCTAAACATGGGCTGAAATAGTTGATGTCTTTTTATAAAAAAATTTGCTAACTAAATTTTGAGTAGATATTTGAAACTGCTTAGCAATATCTCAACACAAAGTCATGGACCTAGCTGACACGAATAGTGCGACCGCTCTCACACTCTCATAAAACTTTCTCCGATGACACAGCGGTTTTTTTAATTATTAATTTTAGTCTCCTCAAATGGACCTCTCATTTTGATAGAAACCTATAATAAATACACTATTTTTGCGCAGAAATAAATTAAAAATTCCTTAACACCAGTTAATAATCGGTGTACATATTTTTAACATGAAAACCGAAGGATTATATTTTAGAAATGTTAAATTAGAAATTTAGAAATGTTTTTTCGTCGTTTTCCATTTTGATAAGTATTTTTTTGTGGGGGATTACGGAAAATTTTGGTATATATTTTGAATTTTATTTACGGTGGTATCATAAAATTTTTCTATCAGATGTTATTACATGAAACAATATCAGAATTAAGTTTCATTCCTCAAAACGATTGTTTAACAAGTAATTTATATCTAGATAGGAAGAGTTGACGTCATAAGCTCATATTTCCATTTTTGTTTACTTAGGATTTTTAAATGTCCATCTGTTGCTTATTTTTAAGATTTTTAAAAAATAATTTGAGATCCATGTTCGTGAAGTAAAGACCCTTCAATTAAAGTTATTTATTTTGTTATAAAATATTTTTTAGTAATTCTTAACATTTTTTTTTTTTTTTATTACAGATTTTATAGAAGAACGTCGACAAATACTTGAGATGCTTGGTCCAGATTTACAAGCTGTATACGATGAACATCAAATTGAGGTATGTATATTTTTAAATGATTATTATTATTTTACAAAAATTAAATCAAAAAAATTTATTTATTTACAATTTTCTAGATTGAATTTGTCGATGTACATTTTGGAATGCCCGAATATTATGCATACGATCCATATTTATTGGAAGATCATTTAAATGAAATCAAATCATGCTGTGATGTTTCTAAAGGCTGTTTCTTTTTAGTAATTATTATTTTATTTTTATTTTTTTTCGACAGATCAGTGAATATCATTTGTATTCATTTTTCTGTCATGTACAAAAAATTGTTTTTAAAAAAATACCGAAACGGTCGATTTTCAAAAAACAAATACTTTTATCTTGATTTTGAACATGGATAAATTAGTCTTGGAAATAATATTCCAGAAAGGTAGGCTAGGTTGCTATACACAGTTATTCCTGAAGAATGTGAATCCCACAAAGATTAAAATTACTGCTAAAAGTGTTATTGCCCCTACTTCTAGAAGTGTTGTTTTGGCCTCCGTGAAAATATCAAAATGGCAACCTCAAGAGTGTCTGTCTTCTAAAGCTGAACATTGACAGAGTAAAATCAAGACTCATCATTTTTGCTCTTCCTCACTCTAACAGCATAATCGTGATGGTCTGCTAGGATCAAGTATCCTGCATATTTAGGGTTGGCGCACACCATAAGATTTACTAATCAGATATACTGATCAAAATATCAGAGGTTCAAAGGACACCACCGGACAGTCCTATAAGAAATTTTTATAAGAAAAGCTGTTGAATCTGAACCACAAGCAACCAATGAACTTTCAAATATTTTAATTTTATTAATTACTTTTTTTTACTAACAGGTGGCCTACTTTAAATAACATCGTTAAGATAAGATTTTCTAATCAGAAAATCAGATGTCTTATGTAGAATTATTATTGTGTGTGGGGTCTAATATATTATACATGGGTAAGAGTTACAACAGATTTTCTAATCTTGCGGTGTGCACTGGCCCTTACCTTTACAATGTTCTGTAATATCCGCAGCAATAATATACCGAATTTTGGAAAATAGATAATATTTTTGGCAGATCTCCGATTCTACTACGACCATAATTGTCCTGCAGTATCACAAATGCGTACCACCTGTAACCTAATATTTACCTTTATTTAGATATTCGTTTCTGTCGAGAGAAACTTTCATTTACATCAAAATGTTATCGAATACTCGATCATAAGTTTTATAATGTCTTGGAAAACGGACGTCACGGTATTTTTTTATGGGCACAATACAATTTTAAATTTTCTAATTATTCAATATTCAATTATAGTGTTTAGTTGGTGATAAATCATCGCCCAGAATATTACCAACAGTTATTTCATCAACTTTATACAAATTAATAATATCAAAAATAGAACAATTGAATTTAAATAACGAATTATTTAATGAATGGTATGCAGAAAATACTGAACAATTCATTTTAAAAAATAGGTAAATTTTATGAATTATTTCAGAATATTATTATTACTCCCCTAGTGCTAGATAGATCTCTGTGGTCCATTTACAAACACCAAGTTTATTCCAGAATTTTTAATTTCCATCCGTGTTCATAAAGCTGGAAAAAAATTATTAAACATTTTCCAAGGAACTAAATTAAATTACCATACTTTTTTAGCGTAGTTTACGATGAAATTGATGTGACAGCTGATTGAGTCCTAGAGCTAGGGGAGTGTGTTATTTACAGAAAAATTTAGTTGTACCTAAACAATTTCAAAAGCAATCAAAATAAATTTTGTATTTATCATTTTAGAGGTGATATTTCAATTGAAGATTGGAAAGAAATTAGTATAAAAATGACAACGATTTTATCGGAATGTGTTAACGAATTATGTACTGAAAATACTGAATTAAGCACAGAATTACAAGAATTAATACAAACAAATGTTGAAAAACAATTTAAATATGCAATAAGTATGATTAATTTTGTTTAAAATTTATATTAATTAGTATAGGCCACAGTATGTAATAATTTTTTATTGATTATCAACAAAAATAATTTTGATACTTTTGTATCTAGGCTATTGAGTTGAATTAAAACTTCTTAAATGTGCTACGTTTTCTTCCGTGGAATCTCCGAAATTTTTTACAGTACCACAATTTTTAATTTGCTCAAAATTCTTTTTTTTTTTCGTTCATCAATCAAAAATAGTAATTTCCTTAAGTTTAGGAGTGGACAACGAATGGAAACACCAGACCAAATTACTTTTCTACTTGTAACTCAATTTTTTTTTAATAAGGATAATAAAAACAGCGGATATTCATTATAATTTTATAACGAAGTCTAAAAGAAAACTATCACTTTTACGTACTGTGGTTTAATATAAAAATACAATATTCAATACTTTTTATACATTAAGAAAATTTTTTTTTGTATAGAATTGGCTGGAGAAAATACACGAAAAATTATTGCACTTTTTCGTGAATTTGAGAAGTCTGCAGAAGATGAAATGGATAATGAATTCTTTGATAATGATACAACTTTTATAGATTCATTTAAAACATATATTAAAAGCAATGTAGATCCACAAAATTGCCTTTGTTTAAGGTTATTATTTTTTTATATATTTATTTTTTTATTTTACCTTTTCGATATTAATTAATAAGTGTGGGAATTTTGTCAAATAGTTTCATCGAAACGAAATAAAAATTTATGTCAGAAACATTTTTATAAATCAGTATATAAATACAAACATATAAATGATAATAATTGTTTTTAAATAAAAGTCCGTGGTTCGAATGCCGATATATTAATTTTATTGAAAGTATATTCCTGATCACGTGTTTGACGAACAGAGGCTAGGTGAAAAAATCGTGTTCGACCAAAATTTTTAGTAGCTACATTTAACTGGTTTATATTATTTTAAGAGTTCAATTCAATTATTTATTAATTCTTTTTTTTTAACTATATATAATTGTACAGAATAAGTCTAAAATAGGATGGGGCATATGAAGGGAAGGAATAGGTATGCCGCTATGGCTGACTTTATAAGGAACTATCCTAGTATTCACTTTGTGCAAACTAAATAGAAAACCATAGAAAATCATTGGTAAGGATAGCGGACACCCGATACTAATGATCAAATGTCTCCCGAATATCACAGAGACAGTGATTCGGTTCAGGATGTGAAATACACTTAATACTTTGATGAAGTACTTATAAATAAAAGATTTAAATAAAACCTGTAAGATTACAGCAGTCAAAACGTTAAGTTTCCCAGTTGAATCGACGCAAGATCAGAAAACCCAAAAAAACATTCATTTATCAATCTAAATGAAATAAACATAATTATAATTTAAATTTTAAATTGACTATTTATTATCGATTCAACTGAGATTCAAGTCAGATTTGTATGGAGAAATATCCTTATAGAATAAATATAAATAAGTATACATAAATCTATTTTTAAAACAGTTGTACGAAACACATTGTAAGTCACTCAAGGAACAAAGAGTGCTTGTCTATAATTAAATTTACAAGAGATGGAAAATCGTGACCAAGGCTCGCAGGAAAACTTCTTCTAATGAGCATGGACAATTATTTATTAAACATTTTAACTTTTAGCCACAAAGCTCGATCTATCCCTTTATATTATACAATTTATTGTTTTACAGTTTGCAAAACAAATTGCCTGACAAATTGCAAATAACCACGCCCCCTGTTGTTTTGTAAAACGAGTTGTACTGACATATTTAGAATAAAAAAATTGTTATTCTTAGAAAAAAACTTTAATTACCCAATAAAATTTAATATAAATGCCTATCGTAACAATTTGTTTACATTTGATAGTAATAAAATGTCCATTTTCATAACCTGATGAACGAAAACTTGAACACAAAAATTATAAAATACAATATTATTATCATTCCCTCCTTGTGGTTGTTTTTTTAAATAATAAATAATATATGGGGAAAGGAATACAGTTTTTACCGGTCCAGATTTCCACTTTTACTGTCTAAATGAGTAAACTCATGCTTTTTAATTAATAAAATAAACAAAAGCCCCAACATTTCGATGTAAATTTTTATTCGAATCGTGTGTTCCTATTACATTTAAGATGCTCATATTCTTTCATTTTTAATAATAGACAATTTCAAATTGCAAATATTATTTACAATGTTTTCTTTTATACTAACTTTACGAAGTGTACCTTGGAGACCTGGTGGAATTGATAGTGATCTTGAAGAACACGATACATATTTAAGTAAATTTCGTTCGCATATACGAGAGCACGTTAAATATTTAATAAATACACATAAAGAAGAAGAACCGGAATTAGTATCACGAAAAAAAATTGTTCAAGTAAGTACAGAAAAATTTTTTTAAATTTTATTTCATACTTATTTATTTATTTTCTGTATTATTATCTGCTTTTTTAATTTTATTTTTTATGCTTTACCCGCTTCGAATGCTCAAGTAAATTTATTATTACCTATAATATATTCTCACTATTTTAATGAAACAATTCGAATATTTATCGAATTTGAAGACACCTATCAGAAATCAGTTTGAGAATATATAATTTACATTATTTTTAAAACCTCGAAATACTTCATTTCCTATCGAATTTACCATCAATAGTAACCTCGAAAGTATCCAGAATTGAATGCTACACACTTTTTCAATTTAAAAAAGCTTTTGAAAATTTAAAAATTATTTTTCAAATCTGGAACTATTAAATAATATTCTGGTTTTCATAAGATTAATTAAAAGTTCGTCTCTATAAATCAAATTTTTAACCACTATCTAATTATGCTATTTGGAGCAGACGTCGCAGAAAGTATAGACAAACCAATTGAAGTGTTCCCAAAGAAAATATCAACGAGGATCAATATCCTCTGCTCAAATTATAACAAATTCAGTTTTTCTTAAGCTTTTCAAAGTTTGTTTTTTTTCAAGAGTTTCGTGGACTTTCTCTGATTGTTTAACCGAACCGATTTAATATAAATTTTAATATACCAAAAATTCTATTTTAATTGATGCATCCACTAATCCTCTTCTGAAGATGGAATCAAGGTTAAATGTTGAAAAATCCTCCGAAATTGGGTGATTTTTCAATCGTTAAATATATTGCGGACCTTAATTCGACTTTCCTGAAAATTACTATTATAAGTTAATAACTATTCTTCTAGAATGCATCGCTCCTTCTAAAATATTTTTAAAAAATATGTTCCTATTTTTAAAAAAATTACATTTACCTTCAAATAATCTCGAAACTAGCCCATTTCTATTTTAGCCCGTTGATAAAACCAACAGTGTAAAAAGATGGCTCATGTTATTCAAAATAACTTTTGCCAGCATAATTTGTGGTGATTTTTGCAATCAAAAAATTCAAAACGGTCTGCAATGCAATCGAAAATTAGAGTTAAACCTAAATTCGATTTTACTGAAAGATACTCTAATAAGTTTAAAACTATCGGTTCGGATCAGAAAAATCCCCATTCTCATATAAAATAATCACTTTGACCTACAAATAACCTAAAAACAAAACCAGATGGTTGAAACGAATAGTACAATAAAAAGGTTTCTGTTTTTCCTAACAACTTTGGCTTAACACTTTTTTTATACAACTCAAACTTAAGGAGATATTTGTATATTTTTATTCAAGTATTGATATTTTTTAGGAAGTATTTCAAGAAAATATTACACATTTATCACTATGTTTTGAAGAAACAACCGTTGACACGCAAACCGATACAAAAATAACCGACATCTTGGGAAAAGTTGAAGAACATATAAAAACAAATTATGCCAATAACTGTAAACATTGTCCATTCATCGTGAAGGGTGGTTCTGGTTCCGGTAAAAGTTATTTAATCAAATCAATTTATAAGAATTGCTCGGAATGGTTCACGACATTAGGTTGTACGAGAATCTTTCGTTTTGTACGTTTTGCTGCATCGACACCACGTTCTGCATACAATTTAGAATTATTACGAGTGATTTGTCAACAAATATGTATTGTTTTAAAATTACCCGATGGTTTCTTACCAAAAGATGCCAGTTTTGATCCGCTGTATATAAATAATTGGTTTCAAAATTTATTACGACGATTCGAAGAGTTAATCAATCACGTATTAATCATCGTTATTGATGATTTACATAAATTTAATCCATTGGATTCGGATATTGTAGCTGCACTGTCTTGGATACCAATCAGTTTACCTCGAAATGTTTTTCTAATTTTTACAACAGCCGTACCATTGGAATTATTAAAATTAACGCCTGTACAAAAAGAACGATTTCGTAGCAATGAAGTTTTCTTTGATATCGGTGATAATGATGAAATTACTGCAGCGATGATTGAAGAGAAATTCGATGAATATGAAAAAGAATTTTCAAAATCAGCAATAAGTAAATTATCAACATTGATCACGTGTTCCGAATATGGTTTAAGTGAAACGGAACTTTTAGAATTATTAATGCCAATAAATAGTAGTGAAGATGTTTTATTGTTAGAAGATGGGAATTTTAATTTTTCGACATTTTCGACTGTTCGACAAAAAATTGGTAAGTGATTTTTTTTTCAAATATATAGTGGATTGTGAATGGCAAAATGATTCGTGTGTGAGTGATTCGACTAAAAAAATAAGCTTGCCTGTTGGGAGTGGGCTTCTACTATCGGGTATGCTAGCCTGAATAAAAACAGACAAGAAGTTTAATTAAGGCGAAAAAATTTGTGTAGTTTTAATTTTGAGAAATATAATCCAAAAGGTTTTTACTGGCATTTTTCTATGTATTTTCGCTTGCAATCTTGTAATTTATGTAACTTCTAGAAGAACTAAAGACTTGAAATTTTGAACATAATCTCCAATTGGAGATTGCTTATGAAATATTATACTATAAATATTTTGATAATGTAGTAAGTATTATTTGTATTAATTTTTCTATCGCTTTCAACATATTTTATTAACATCAAGATGTTTTGTTTTAAATAAAAATTACCTCTTAATTAAAAATTTTATGATAAAATGAAAAGTGCAAAAAATATCATATTTGCCTAATAGTCCTAGAGGTAGCATTGCTTTTTTCAATGACAATTTATATGAAGTTGATAATCGAATGTCGGATCAGTAGGCGCACCTAAGGTGGAGGAATAATAAAATATATTTGAGGTCGCTTGAAATTAATAATAAAGATAGTTTGAATAAAATAGTAAATTTAAAAAAATAGTCAGCAGAATATTTACGGATGGAATAATTGTCAACTGATTATGACATTTGATTACCTTAAATGAACATTGCATGGCTACTCAGCAGCAATTTTTATCCCGACCGTCCATCTCTCGAAGCATGCTAACATGAATTAATCGACTTGAAATGATTGTGTCATTTGCCTCGCTACCTCCCAGATTATAATAAAGATTCAAAACCTTTTTATAAAATTTTATATTTATAATTTTTAATAGATCAGAAATATTAATGGGGATTTACATTTTAAAAAATTATTTTGTACATTTCAGTTCGTTTTTAAGACGTAGAATATTGAAAATTTTTAAATGGAGTATTTTTTATACCAATTTCATTATTTTCTGATTCAATTAATTAACTTTTTCTTGAATTATTGATTCGCCAATATCAATTGCCCTGAATTTTCATGAATTTTACTATTATCGTATAATTTTTCACCCTCGAATTGTACGCATTTTTGTTATGTTTCTTTCACTGTATTCAATAAAAAATCTAATCTCCATTAACTGTCATATTTATAACTTTAACGAAATATATAAAATTTGAAATTTACGAATTAAAATAGAAATTGAAAAGAAAATGGAAAACATCAAAATTTGAGACACGTACTCAATACAATCGATAAAATAAAATTGTCAATTAAAATAAAAATAAAATATATATATATAGATAATTTATTTTTTAAGTAAATTAAAGTTAAACAAAAAAAAAATAATAATAAATGGTATGAAAAAAAAGCAAGTCATTTTTGTTACAGCAAAGATTATGACAGAACGTGTACTGAATTTTAATTTTATAGGTGTTACATAAAGAAAAACCATTGTTCGTGAAAATATTATCAAAAATTAGTGTTTAACAATGTTAATCTTGTTTTCGTTAGCATTTACTGCAATCACCAAATCATTTTTCGATGAAAAATTTTTATCAAAACCTCTACTTTAAATTCCTAAAGTATAAATTAGAACTTTTATTTGATTTCTTTTGAATAATACGCTAATCAAGTATCTTTGACATGCGATCTTTGCGCTATCTTGTGTTTTATTTTTAAATCACCGGGTACATATAATTCTTACTACCATACAAAACAATTAAAATAATAAATATGTATATTAAGGACCGATCACGCCATCCGATTTTCTGATCAGATGTAACTAAATCGGATGTAACTAAATTGCATGTATTTTATGTTAGACCCTGCACACGATAAGATTTCTATGTAAGACATCTGATTTTCTGATTAGAAATTCTAATCCGAAAATCTGATGGTGTGTCTGAACAAAAAGTCATACTATGTTATTCGATGTAGGCCATCTGTTAGTCTAAAATTTAATTTATAAAATTAAAATATTCGCAAGTTCATTTGTTCATTATGGTTCATTGTACGTACACGATGGTATCCAATGATATACGCTTACTTAATATTTTTGTCTGATATATGATCCGATTTTCTGATAAGACTGTCTTATGGTGTGCGCTACGCCTTAAAAACTTAATAAAAGTCAAAATAATATTTTAACTATAAATGTGTTGATATATAAATATTAATGAAAACGTGTTTCAAGACTTTTCGATATAGATCTATATAATCTAAAAGTATTTTCCATAAAATAAAATTAGTTAATGAAATATGCATAGCAATGACACGGCATTAAATAATAATTATTTAAAAATATGTTTAGATGTTTATCTATTAGTAGGTATGATGTGAAAAATTAACATATGTTAAAAATTTGGTAAAACATTTTCAATACACTATCATAATATATAATTTTCTTGAATGTTCTCAATAATTGGCTTACAACTTATCAGACTATCAGGCCACAGTGATATAAAAAATAAATTTGAAATACAACTATATTTGAGTTTTACTTCAAAAAGTAAATTTTAAATTTCGGAAATATATATTTATTATTATCTGGAGTAATTCGAGGCGATGTTTTCACTATACAATTCTTTCTGTGAACTTAATTTAATCTGTTTTTATAATACTGTAGATGCTTACGATAGCATATTAAGATGGATTATCCACAGTTGTAATGAGCACATTCCATTTTTGTAAAATCCGTCAATTTTCGTGCACAAATTTTTTAATTTGCTAACAATTTTGAAGTAAAACTTCTAAAGGCACGCTTGATTTAGGGAGTAAGCTGGTGAATGAATGACGAGAACGTTACGAAAAGTATGATCGGGCGAGCGTAGGAAGTTTAAAGGAACATATAAGTTAGTGAAGATAAAAAGAGAAAGAGAATAAACAAGAAAGAGAATATATAATTTAGTGACGATGGACAGAGAAAGAGTACATACATATTGATGGAGCTATAGAAGTTTTACTTCAATCGTATGGTCTAATGAATTTACGTCTATTTAATGGCGTATTAAAATTCGCAATACATTTCCCTTTTTGCAATGAAATTTGAAATGCGTTACACGCATTTACTAAACTACTGACGATGATTTCAGTATACAGATAGAAATAATGGTATCACTAGAGCTTAAGTCAGAGGAGTCTGGATGAGAAAAAATCCCCGCATCCATTAACTACGGCATTGGATAGAAATAAATCCTTTGTATATTTTTTAAATTATATTTTCAGTATCATGGTATTTTTTGTTTGATTTAAATCCCAATGGTAGCCTGATTTTTTCTACGGGTTTCTATCTCCTAATAATAATAATAGTTTTAATAATAAATATAAATTTTTAATAGAGAGTAAATAATGTCACGCAATAACAAATTTCGAATGACAAGAAAAAAATTTTTCTTTTTTTTTTAATATAATTAAATATAACAACATTAACATTATTGAATAATATTAATATTTAATTTATTATACTTTTCAATAGCATATTTCCTACGTGAAAAACTAATGAGCGGTAAACTTTTAATTGATTGGAGTCATGATTCAATACGTGATGTTGCAAAAAAACGTTATTTGGTTAATCAAGAATATATACGTACACAGCATGCTGAAATTGCAAATTTATTCTTTAGTGAATTTGGTGAAAATGAAGAAAATTCTGAGAATGAAGAACAGCAAGAAACGGGTAAAAATAATTCTAGCTATCAATGCCAAATACATAGGTTTCCAATAATTTTTATTATATGGACTTGACAAGGATTCTTCCAAGGAGAACATTTGGCCAATGCCAAGGATTACGAGATAGAATTTATAACACAAGGCAGTAGGCTTATTACCTCAGAAAAATTCGATAAAATAACACATGAAAGCCTATATACAAATCGATATTTGGGAGAGCTTCCGGTGAGATCTTAAATGATCGTTATTTCAGCGTCAAATAACCTAGATTTTTGTATTTTTGGATTTTATTTAATTTTTACAAGCCCAAAACCTGAATACAGTTAGAGAATTATCTTTGCTCAAATATTGAAACTTGCTTAAAAATTGGTTCAAAAATCTGTTTTAAATTTATAAGCTGAAGATCTACCGATACGACCATATTATTTATAACTTTAATTATTCTGTAGCTCCACCCGTAATTGACATCAAAGATACACCTTTCCAGTCAACGTTACACAGTGATGTTACATACAGTTTACGGCATGTAGAAGAATCTTGGATACATTTACTCAAAGCTGGCGACTCAACAAAATTGAAAACTTTGACTGTTTGTAATTTTGATTTTCTATTAGCTGCTGTAAGTTCAACTCTTTACATTTCTAAACTTGAATCGTTTTCGTAAGTCCACGGTCACGCATTCACAGTGGGATCACATTAAGGCTTGTTTTATTAATACTGTGCCGTATTGCATACTATAAGCAATAGTGAAGAACTATCATTTGAATATAATAAACTTCATACAACCAATCAAATTGTAGAATAGAAAAGTTCACGTGAAACTTTCGTTTACATTCAATGGGCTAACAAAAAGGATTCAAGTATACTTTAAACAATTTATTAATACGGGAGCTAATAAGGATGAAAATGACTTAAATGAAAAGTTGAAGTAATCAACTCGTGTTAACTCAATTTGGATTGAGATAAGTTGATTTTTATTATTTGATAGCGTGCATTAGGAGAGTGATATCACTGTAGCTTGAAGACTACAACTTACCAAATACGAATTTAAGTACTATTGTCAAATTTTCATGTATGCATTTTCTCCTGAGCACAAAGCAGCATACACACGTGCAACATTCGTCCGTAACGTTACAGAGTATCGTAACTTTGTATTGTTACGTGTTACGAGAACAATGGTTTGTTGGTGTTATGATGTTACGATGTGTTGCCTTGCGTTCCATCCAGTTACCATGCAGAGTACCTTCACTTAAAGTATTTGTGTTGATTAATTTCAATAATTTGTATTCTGTTTTGTTCGTTCCACTCCATATTGAAATACTAAAATACAATTAAAATTAAAAAAAAAATAATATTTACGTCTTATTTTTCCAAATGATGCGTTTTTGAGTCTACACTATTCGTAACTCCACCTAGCAACATGTTTTGATGTGATTCAAATTTACTGACAATATGTGGGACACGATGTAACATCGTTGCGTATCAACTTTTGTTATACGGCAGTGTTACGCGTTTACGTCCACACAATTGTTACTGTTACGCGTCAAAACGTAACAGTAACGGTTGCGTAACGGTGTTACGTTACACACGAATGTAGCACATGTGTACGCGACTTAAAGTATGCAATAGTTCAAGAATCATCTAGCCGTTTTTACAAATAACTTAGTGCGATTGGAAAACCATAAATTTACTTGATATGTCCATTAAAATAAATTCGGTCATTGACATCCTATTAGAAACCTACCCAATATTATATTTTATCTAATGCATATTGTTTCTTTTCGTTTCATTTTAGGTGCAAACTGTTTCCGTTAGTTATTTACGATGTGTTTTAGAGCATGTCCGTTGTTATTTATTGGATCGTGATTTAGAATTGGTTTATTATACAATTCGTAAATCAAGTGATGTGCTAACACGTGATCCATTACAATTAGGATCACAAATTATATCATGGCTGAGACCTTCTGCCGATGCACAAAGTCCAGTTTTATCATTGCTGGTTACACAAGCGATGGCATGGTGTGATGGTTTTACGTTACCATTGTTATTGCCGCTAACGTGTTGGTTGAGTACACCGTTAGGTGGATGTGTTGGTCGAGGATTACAGGTATTGAAATTTATTTTCAGTTTTGGATTTTATTTGGATTTCAGTACCGATGCACAGTGTGATTTTAGTATGTTTTCTTGTCATGGGCCACACAAGATATTGTTGTATTTTTCAAAGCGAAGAAAACAAATTAGTTATTTTTCTAAACAACTCTAAAAATCTTAAGAATTTAGATTAAAAATCAGTTAAGAATTTCAAAAAAGCTTAATTTGTGCCTCCGTGTTTGAAACTTATGTATTTTGTCCAAACTCCCTAATTAACAACGGAAATGATTTAGCAGTTTTTTATTACTCAAGAGCAATACGTCTGACACTACACCTCTTTTACAAATAAATTAACGAATTTTCGCCAGTTTTTGGTATTCCATTAAATGGTATTGAACTCTTTATGGGTGTAAACAAAATTACAGTTGAGCATGATATTAAATAAGATGAAATGATACAGCAATCAAATCAATCTTAGCCAAAAACGGACAAGACTATGCAAAGGCTCTTATATGAGGCTTCTCGTGATAAAAGACGTCGGTACGTTTACTACTAAGAAAAATCAATTTAGGATATTCACTGATCTACTCAAGGACCACTGTAAACTCACAATAGGTACATATGTTCAAAATCAATATCGCAGAGAATGATATCTGCAGAGTTTGTCATAAAGAGGAAGAAACTGGTATTCGCATGCAAATGTTTAAGAAATGAAATTAATTAAGCACCCCAGAGAAATTCCCTTGAGAATATCAAAACTGTAGGACACATGGAGCAGCTCTGATTTAAAGGAGGTACAAGAAATCAAATTGGCCGCAGTACAAAAGCTCTGGTTAAATTTAATCCTAATCAAAATCTAATATAATCTAATCTAAAGGACTTAAGAAAAAATGTATATTATCACACTTTTATATCCTTAAAAAAAAAGAGGGCAGTTGGTTGATCACACTGTTGTAGCATGGATAAGAACGAAGTAACCGGCTCCTCCAACAATATAGTAACAATATAATTGTCCCCTTGTGCTAAAAGGCATCTTTGTCATCAGATGATGAAGTGCTCTAGTGGGCACAAAGAGCTAAGAGGTCTTGGTATAAGCGACACGGTTGCGGTTCCTCTCTTTAACACTCGCTTTATCATTTCCCGTAAATTGAATAAACTGCTTGGGTAAAGTAATGGACATCAGCCCAGAACGATTCTACCTTCCCAGTCGTTATATCCTGTATAATTGAACGTCACTTTAACATTTTAGGTAAGTGGTGTCTATCAATGTGTAGCAACACCACCTGGTCAACATATCGTATGTGTCAGCCAAAAAAATATGCCGAATGCAGAACAACCAACATTATGGCATGTAATGAGTAAACAATTAGTTCATACATTTAAAGGTAAATTCAATCCAAATTTAAACTGATTTATTAATTAAATAAAATTAATTAAAATATTTGATGGTCTTTCATATTGTAGGTCATAGTGGACCAGTTTTATGTATGCATATAACAAAACAATCACAATATTTAATAACGGGCTCAGAGGATATCAGTATTATTGTTTGGGATTTAAAAACGTTAACATTAAAATTACGTATTTATGAACATATTGCACCTGTATTAACTGTTACATCGGCATTAAATAATAGTGTTATTGTTAGTGGAGGTGAAGATAGTAGTATTATTATTACATCGTTAACGAATGGACAAGTTGTAAGTTCATATTCATTTTTAATTTTTTTAATTTACTTACTCTACCCGCGAATTCATCCGCATAGAACAGTAAATGAACTTATATTTTTTGTCAAAATATTTTATACAAAGTTTGTTTTATAAATTTACTAGCTGTATGCTTAAAGGGCTGGCTGCCCCTAAGCTAATATTAAGAATAATATGTCTTTAATCAATAATATCAAGAAAAACATTGAATATAAGGAAGACATATCATTTATAAATACCCATTTAAAAATTTCTAATTGGGTTAATTATGATTTCCCCTACGAAAATTCTGAAAAGTGGACCGTTTTCTTTTACAGAGTTCGTAAAATTTTCCATTTCCAACTTCCAAGCTTGAAATCGACGGACAACTGTTTATTTTTTTGTGATTTGATCAGACAATGTCAATATTTCGGAACATATATACAAGCGATATCTCGAAAATTATCCATCCAATATTAAAATAGATTTAATTTTTAGGATTTCTAGACAGAAATTACCTTAGACAAAAAAAATTATAATTTTAGGAATTTTTAGCAATTTTTAGCGTTTGGCAATGTATAAAAGTTCGAATAAATAAATTATCTTGCATTTCCTATAAGAAAATAAAAAATTACCTAATTTCCAATATCATTACAATTTTGTTATTGTAGGTAATGAAAATCGATCATCATCG
The DNA here is from genome assembly GCA_020423425.1 of Chrysopa pallens. NCBI lineage: Eukaryota > Metazoa > Arthropoda > Insecta > Neuroptera > Chrysopidae > Chrysopa > Chrysopa pallens. Next base: position 133,862,629 of record CM035591.1, read on the forward strand.
TGGACCTGTTACATCCGTTCAAGTGAATTCAACTGGAGACGTTTTAGTTTCTGGTAGTCACGATAAAAATATATGTTTATGGTCACTAGAGAATTTTACATTATTGAATACAATCACTTTAATATCACCCATACAAATGATTGATATATCAAGTGATAGTGTATTCCTATTGGCGGCATGTGAAGATAATAATTTATATTTACGGACATTGGCTACCGGTACGGAATTACATAATTTAGTTGGACATAAATCAAAGGTAAGTGAATCTATCAATATCAATTATGGGAGGTCATGCGTTTAAAGTTTCATTGTAATCCGTTTAGATTTTTCTAATATAACTGCTATACAAAGTTTGACGCCCTTCTTCCACTTCTGGGAAGCGGTATGAAAAGAATAACTTGAGCCACTCTCAACAGTTTCTTGTACACATCTGCAAAGTTTGATTGAAATCGGCTTAACCGTTAATCGGATATTATCTTCTTTCAAAGTTTATTCTCTTTTCGAAGTTTTTCAAGTGACAGTAAAGTCACTAACGATAATATCGCTTTTTTAATAATATTAATTATTAAATTACAAAATCTATTACTACACTTAGTTATTATTTTAATCAACAGGTACGATCATTATGTGTTGCTCAAGACAGTTGTCGTGCTGTGGTTGGATGTGCGGATGGAAATGTTTGTATATACGACATGCACACTGGTAAAATAATCAAAACAATAACTGGACAAGGCCATGAAGTCACATGTATACGAGTTACCGATAAGGATGATTTCTTAATTACTGCAGGTTAGTTATCAGCTTTGAGTATTTCGACAATCTTTTTTCAGATTTGAGAAAAAATTTTCCACTTTGTTGAAAACGGCAGAATTATTTTCCATACAATTCTGTGTTTGTGATTAAATACATGCTAAACAGAATCCCCGCGATAATTGATGATATATCACACGAAGTATAACTCCACTTCTAACAATTGTTTTTCCTGTTTGCAGGTGGAAATAAAGTAAATATATATCCATTCCGAGAAACAGATGCCATAAAACCAGTTCTGTCCAAACTAAATCGCAAATTACAACAATCGTTGCAAGCACATACATCTTATATCACCTGTTGTGATGTGTCACGAGATAATCAACTTGCTGCTTCTGGTTCAGCTGATAATTTAGTAAATATTTGGCAGCTAACGTCACATGAATTAATTCAAACGTTAGATGCACATACGGCAGCCGTAACATGTGTACATTTTGCTCCAAATGGTTTATTTTTAGTCAGTGGTTCAGATGATAGTACTGTTAAAGTTTGGGGATTAACTTTAGGCACTGTTGTGGTTAATTTTACTGTATGTATAGTCCCGTAGTTATTTTAGTCTTAGAAAACATTACTTATTAAATTTTCTGTTTGAAGGGTCATCAAGCACCAATTACAACTTTATCGGTAATGTTGGATTCAGCACGTGTTATATCTGCAGATAAAGATGGGATGTTGGCTATTTGGTTAGCTGATAATGGATCATTGTTACAATCGTGTAAAGGTCCAAGTGAACGCTTGGCAGTTACAAATAATATGAAATATGTTGTAAGACATTTTATAAGAATATATTTGTTATTCCTCCAATTTAGGCTAAAACTGTTATTCCTCCTATTAAGTGTCGCACATCGATGCGGTCTTTGTGAGCATTATCATTTTTGCAGCTCAAAATGAAGCTGAGGTCCCATTGTTTTCAATCTCAAGCACTATAGTTCCGTTCCGGGCTTTTTCGAGAATATTTGGCAGTATCTTACCAGAAATTGTTCTTCCACTAACGAAGCCATAGAACGATATATACTTAAGTCGCATTATTTTCAGTCAAAAATAACTCCTTTCCGGGCTTATTCAAGAATATTTAGACTTTAGACTTGCTTTCGCTGTATGGTCAGAAATACAATGTCTTAGATGAATTTTCTCCTAGATGGGAGTTAGGAAATTTTTCTAATAATATATTTATTCATTATAGGCATGCACAAACGGTGACAATACTCTAAAAATCTGGTCATTGCTACGTGACGACGAAAAATATTCAATTTGTCATTCAGAAGAAATTACATGTTTTGTATTAACTTTAGATTCACTGCAAGTGGTAACTGGTTCCAGAGATATGTCATTGAAAGTGTGGCAACTATCAGGTGGAAAACTATCTCAAGTAAGATGCAAAATTCTTAGGGGTTCAACACTTTACTTAATAAAATTTGAATAGGTTTTAGTTGGACATACGGATGCAGTTACATGTGTAGCGGTGTCAGCATTAAATAAAAGTTTAATTGTAAGTGGATCATGTGATACAAATTGTATTGTCTGGGATGTTCATACTGGCAGTGATATTCATACGTTAGCTGGACATTTGGCTCCCGTAACATGTCTTCAAGTTAGTCCCGATGGAAGTGCGGCAGTTAGCGGTATAAAAGCATTTTAATTAATTTTAACTATTTATTACGATAAATTTTCGAAGATTTTTTCAAAACTGAAACAGAAATTTTTTATGATGACATCGAATGACATATGCTAATCAAGTATCATTGACATGCGATTTTCGCACTATCTAGTGTCTTATGTTTTGACCTGGTGTTTCTCCCAAAACTGTTTCAAAATTTGAATCAATTTGAGACATGAAAGCTGGAAAACAATCTTGTTCTTTTGGAAAGTTTTTCTTCGAAAAATATCTAATTTACTTTCTTGAAAACTACTAATGTTCATAAACATTTTTATTAAAAATTAAAATATTTAATTAAATTTATTGTAATTTGTGTTTGTTGTTAAAAATAATGTAGGCTAGTAGTATATCTTTACCTCTTTTGGAACCACGAGTTACAAAAAATGATACAAGATGGCATATACTTGATTAGCGTATACTCTTTAAAAAAATATCACGTAATAAATAAATAGCAATTTGTATAAAAAATTTTTTGGATATATGTACCTAATAATATTACTATTTGTAGGAGGTGAAGATAAAACGATTATCGTGTGGGATACAAAAAAAGGAATACTACTAACATCGTTACAATTATGCATTCCTGTTGTAAATGTTCAAATAACATGTGATTGTTCTAGAATAGTTGTATATTTAAAAGACACGAAATATTTACCAATTATTTGTCTACATAATACACCCGCCAAATATGTTAAGTTGCCAACGTATTGTGCACCAGCTAAAGATGTAGAAGGTATGTATGTCACCTTTCAGATTACTGTTGCCACCTAGTAGAGATGTTTGCAAACCTTACATGTCTGAATATATATCAGTCCGTTCTATAGAAATCATAGATAATACTACGTCCTTTCATTTCATGAGTACATTCGAGCTTATACCGGTAGATAGCACTAAACACTACAGAGAATAAAAATATTTATTATAAAATATATTTTCCTAAAATTACAATAATCCATAATCACGGAAGATTCCATAATCTAGTAAAACAAATTAGATACTTGAATTCGTTAATATTGAAAATAAATCTAATTATTATATCTTGCAATAATACATGCTTGAATGCTGAACAAGTTGTCTATAAAAATTATTATACCCATTATTATTTATTTACTGTAAGTTTGTTCAACAGATTAGTATCCACTATAAAATCTAAATTATAAACTAATGCTAATAAATTTAATATTTTTATTCAAGTCAACCATTTTCATTAAGGGCCAGCGCCGAAAGAGAAAATCTTATGGTCAACGTACACCATCGGACAGTTTAAGTTTGATCAAGCCCTTTCGAATTGCACCAACCGCGATGAAATCGGTCGAACCGCTCAAAACTTATAATCGGTTCATACTTTCACACACACATACAGACATAGTGACAACCTCGCAGGGGTAGTCAGGGAAGCTTCCTCAAAACGTCGAGATCTGATGAAAACTCGATTTTTTCTAAACGGGTTAAAACCAATAACTTCCCGATTTTTTAAATCTTCGATTTTCTTAGCGAGAAGTTAAAAAATAAATTAGCCTAACCATTTAAACATGATAAAGATGATATAAAATTTTGTAACGACTTAAAATTTGTACACATGTGAACAACAAAAATTTTCTAATTACAGCACGACCGGTTCCAAAACGACAAATGCGACGATTATTGAAGAAAGAAGTCTCATTGGATACATATACATGGCAAAAGAAATATGGTCATTTAACATCGAATATTATGATCGCTGCGGTTGATGAACGATTAAAACGACGTTTTTCAGTATCCGCAAGTATGGAAGAAATCTCAAAAATACCACAAAATAAAAATTTAGCTTCACAACAACAAGGGCAAGGATCTTTAGCACAATCACAACATTTTGATCAATTGGAAGCATTATGGAATAAACGATCGCCACCAAGAAGGCGAATAACACAAGTAAATTATTTATTTTATACTTATTTTAATCAAATAATGTTCTATTCGAAATTGGATCATGTAAATTTTGGCTTTAATAATCAAAATGACTTTCAGGTCGATACTTCTGATTCTGAAAAAATTTCTGACCCTTATCAGTTTCTGGTGACTTTAAAGTGTAAATTTACAGTTGCCATTTAAAATCAATAAATCTCCTAAAATTTGGAACCTATTTCAATATTACTGAGATGGATTAAATTTTCAATAAACTATCAATGTTTTGTAAAAATTCGATAATTATTAGACATCTTTTTAAGTGCCAGGCGTTATTCTTGAAGTGGAATTCCACTGACAAGAAAGTATTTATACGCTCGATATCGAAATTCTGGATCGTCTAATGTTAACAAATCCGAAAAAAATCGAAGATGCTCAATTGGGATCTTCCTGGGGGGTAAACTATACAAAATTTTATAGAGCAACATCAGACTTCTTTTTTGTAGTTAAGATATGAGCGCTACAATAGTAAAAATACGTACTAATATCATTTGTTTTTAAATAACTATTATTGTCAAATTACACATTTCTAGGAGTGTTCTTCTTGTCAAGAATATATAATTTATTTGCGATATCCGTGGCGCCTCAATTTTTTGATGGATTTTGGTAGCACACCCAAAATAAGACGACAATAAACAATACCAATTTTCGAGTTTTCTTCAATTTTTCGAATTATCGGCACTTTTTTTTAGAAATTATCGTATTTATGTCACATAAATACCACAATTTAAAACATGCCACAAGATTTAATTATTATTTTTTTATTAATTCACTATAATTTAAACACAATTCAAGCACAAATAACCGAAACTTAATTCGTTTAAAATAAATCAACACTTGCATTTTAAATACAACTATTTTGCCCTTACGATCGACCTGTGATTAAATTACCCATGGATTTGTGGGGTGTAGTTTGCACGGGTCGGGTTGGCTTTTGGCCCCTATGTTCAAACTGTGATTAAACTACCCATAAATAACTCGAAAAATAGGCGAAAACTCGTAAATTGATATCCTTCATTTTCGTTTTATTTTCGCTTGTATTAACAATATCCATCAAAAAATCGAGACGCCACGGATATCGTAATCGAGCCATAAAATTATAACTCTTAACTGCAATATCTGAAGATCAGACAAATTAATTGAAATATCATTTTTTTTCCAGTCATTGTCAAAGCAATCATCTTTAGTTGAATCTAGATATTCTTCAGACGAAGAAGATAAACTAGATCAACTTTCAGGTAATCTTAACCTAACATTTTGTTTTTAAATTAAAATTCTAACCCCAAAAACGCATTATTTGATTTCAGATTTGCCAGGCGAATAAACATAATAAATATTGTTAAATTATACATCTACGGAATTGAATATATATTTTCTCCTATTTATCGTTATTATTTTTCGAATCAACTTTACTACTAAAGTTTTTTAATTCCTTTATAGAAACAAATTTTTATTTATTTTTTAATAAACAAAAACAAATGTGAACTTCCTTTTATTTTAATTTTATTTTTTTATTAAATAAAAACTCTTAGACGAATTGTGTGTGTGAATTTATTATTTATATAAATATAGAATGAAATTTCGTGATATCATACATAATATTTATTATATAATAGGTATTTAAAAAAAGAAAACTATTTTAATGTGCGATAAATGTTTTTTCCAATTTTTATTGCGTTTACACAATCAGCATGAAATATGATCTTGAATTTCTAACTATTATTTTCGAAGCTTATCTGCTTATTACGTATCAAATATCTTTGATATAACATTTCAGCTAGTAAGGCCCAGCGCACACCATGAATCAGAAAATCTGATGTAACTAAATATCATGTATTTTATATTGGATCCCGAACATGGTAAGATTTCTACATAAGACTGATCCGAAAATCTGATGGTGTACGCGTACGTACAATGCTGTCTGAAGTAGCATTAGTATTTCTGGTCAAAAAATCTGACATTGTGGTCTGATGTACGCCATCTGTTAGTTAAAAAAGTAATTAATAAATTTAAAATATTTGGCAGTTCATTGGTTCATTGTGGTTCGTTGTACGTATCCGATGATGCCCGATGATATGCGCTTGCTTAAGAATTTTGTCTGATGTATGATCAAATTTTCTTATAAAAATTTCTTTGAAGACTGCCAGATGGTGTACGTTGAGCATCAGAAAATCTTACGATGTGCGCTGGCCCTTACTACTGTTTCACCAAATTTCCTATTAACTTTCAACATGTGCGAAATTTGAAATAAACTGTTTAAAATGATTGTGTTAATAAAACCAAAGTTAATTGACACTTCAATGATTTTTAATATCAATGTGTGTACGCAAATTAATTTATTATCAATTATAAAATTCATGAAATTTAATCAATTTATTTATTATTTATAAATTGGTATATCAATTTCAAAAATTATATTATTACAACTTCGTAGAATTCTAAAAGATTGTATGACAAATAACACCCTTATCAGAAAAAATTTGTTTTATTTATTAAATAAACAATTTTTTTTTTTTTTGCAATAAACTTTAATCGTATAAATTTCATTCAAAGAAATTTCTTGTTCTTCGGCTATGTGGGTTTTTTCATTATTAATTCTAGGAGGAATTCAATTCTTTATTCATTCTTTTTTTAAACAGTCCATAATTGTACTGAATATGTCAAAAAATCGAGTTTGGCATATGAAGGGAAGGGGAAGGTATGCTGCAGCTATGGCTGACTTTATAAGGAACTATTCCAGTATTCACTTTGTGCAAACTAAATGGAAAACCTTAGAAAACCATTGCTAAGTATATCCGACACTCGCTACTAATAATCAAATGCCCAGCTTGATATTTTGAGAGCTAATTTGATAACATATTTTAATGTCCAATTCTTGGCAGAGATACAGTTATAAGAATGTAATCCAAATCGAAAGCAAATGAGAACGTTAAAAGTGGATTTTCGAAATTTTCTCCATTAAGTTCAATGCATTTTGGTTTCGTGTCTTGGTACACCAGTTTTTACGGATTTCTATCAAAAAAGTACTAAAATATTAAAATTAAAAAATTGTATAAATGTTGTATGAAATGTTTTATTGCAATTCCACCTGAAATATTTCTTATTCCTCCTGATTCGCACTGTATTGAAGTGCTAATTACGAATTTTTGAAACATTTATACGAATGTTCGGGTCAATAAGATTATACCAACAAAGCGCATTACCCTTTTATTGATAGATAAATCTATCAATAAAAGGGTATCAACGGTTCGTGTCCTGACTAATCACGACCCCACTATTTCATCATTTACGATAATTTTTCAGCTAATGTTTGAGAAAAAAACGCATCCTGTACATTAAGCGCATCTGTCTGAAGAAATTTTATTTTATCCAAGACTTAAATGTATTTTGATGAAGCTTAAACTGGTCAAATATATACACTTCCGAAATATTCTTCTGCCAGGATTGGAACAAGAATTTAATCAAACTAGAGGGATCACTTAAAAAGGAATATTTTAAGCTCAAAGATTTTGATTCTAAAACGTATGTAAGTGGCAGTGATCGCCATTACCAATTAATTTCGATCGGTAGACATTCCACAAGGATGTAGAGAAAAATTTAGAAAACAAAAGGTCAAAATTAAGAAGAACAATCTTAATACTGCAAGACTGTTATACTGGAAGTACTTTTAAAATATTCCGAAAGTATTATCTTCCGGAACATTTGATTGAGGATCTCTACACCTATTGAAAAAGCCGCGACTATAAGCAAGAGGATGACTTATGTTTTCTGTCTCTATTTATATCTTGTCATGATACGATTGATGGACTCGGGCTAAGTGAGTAAAAACTAGGAATTAATTTTTGAAAGAATCCCTTCGGCTTGGTGCCTGTCATGAACCTAACATAGGTTATGTATATTGTTGTGGCATTGTAGGGATATGTATTGAGTTGAAGTTAGCTATTTATTGAATAGAACGATATGTGTGCGATGCAATGAGAGGTGGGATGTATGTTGGATGAGGTGAATAAAAATGGAGACTGATATGCGGTTAGTTTTGGATGTGTAACGTTTGAATAATTAAATTGATTTTATTTTTGTGTAATTTACATATAATAGCTCTTATTAAGCAATTATTCTAAAGCCAATTTTTCGACAAATTTACAAGAAACATCTCTTAAAGATTCTTATTTTACTTTCGCTAATGTACAACCGAAAATATGGCAGACAAAATTGGATGTAACCGAATTCCGCTTACACTTGTACCGGAACCTCACATAGCCGAAATATTACATTGCAATAGAAAATAATCATTAAAAATTCATGATCATAAATATAAAATAAATTTAAAAAAAATAAAATTTAATAAAATTATATTAGTAGTAAGGCAATGATGCTGTGAATAAACTTTGTTTCTAAAACAAAGCTTAGACTTAAATCAATAAAAAAAACTTCCCTATATTGACAAAAAAAAAAAATGAAAACTTTAATAAATCTTATATTATAATAATTATTATCTATTTAGAATTAATTGTAGAAAAATATTTAAAAAATTTAAAAAAAACCAAAACGTAAAAACTCTCAATGGTAGTGTAAACAAAATCATTGCCTTTTTGTATATGAAAAACAAAAAAAAAAAAAAAGTAAAAAAATTATATCAATGTTTGCTCCTTTTATTATCCTTAAATATGTGATTGATTTTAGGTTTTAAATTTTAAGATAAATTTACACTATTTAAAAAATAATTATTGTTTAAAGAAATATTGCATTTTTTGGGGGATGGTTTTATCTTTATTTTTCAAAAAAAGTAAAGTGCCAATACTTTTGTAACGAATAACGCAACCAATTTTAAACCAATCAAATATTATTTTTCCTTACGGATTATCAATTCACAATTGTAAGCCTAGAAAGCTGAAATTTGGGGTGGTTGGAGTCTTTGTTCTTTGAAGTTAGAAACATGAAAATATGAATTACAGCTATTGAACAAAAATCAATGTTATTGATTTCGGTTATTTGAAAGGTAACAAATTTTAAATGTATCTATAGTCCGAGAGATTTGTGACAAAAGAATGCGAGCATTTTCTAAAGGCTGGTTTTTTTATATTATGACACATTAACGGTGGGCAGATGCTTATCAGTCTGATTTATAAGAATTTGTCGGGAATCGGGCCATAAAATTGTAAAAACTACTTCCTGAAAGCTGAAAAGTAAATTGCGAGCGACGTGTTATCTAAAAATTTAGTTTTTTCATGGTCAGTCGTGAGCATCTTGCAACAGAGCGCGTCAGGTACGCGTTAAAGTTGCTCAAAATCTGGGCAATCTTGCAAGGGTTTTCTAAAACCTAAAATTCGGTACAGGGATCGAAAATATTATAATAAATACAAAAAATTAGTCTGAATTATACTGTGGCAGATTCTATCAGTTAGCCGGTTTATTTAGCGTTTTCTATGGGAACAGTGTTAATACTTTTCGTAGCTTATCAACCTTAAAATACACTAATTAGGTGGCTTTGCTTTTATGCTTTCTGGCAATTTAATAAGATTTAGTGTATTATGAATCTAAATTAGGTTTTAAATGGTGAATTTTGTCGAAAAATATACTTTTTGTTATAGTTTTAACTTAAGATGTTTTTTGTAAGTGTATAAGAAACCTTAAGAAACCGCTGAAAAGTATTCGCTGTTCATGGGCTCTTCTAGGATAATTAAGATATTAAATAATCAAAAATATCATTTATTTTACGATCGGTCGACTAGTTTTTGAATTATTGCATGATGATGCAATACAATAAATTAAAATTTATGCAAAATAAACACGATTTCTTACCATAAAATTAAACCATTAAAATTTAATTATTTTTTATTTCTGTAAAAACGCCGTCTGCCATTTTGATGACGTAATATCGGTATGTAATTTTGAGAATACTGGTATAACACATTAAGAATAAAACATAGTCTAACACTTTCAAATATTTTGTTACTAAATAAGATAACTGACAAAGACATATAATTTACCAAAATGTCGTCACAACATGGCAGCTTAGTGTTTTAGGCCACGTGATATAAAGACAAAAATATTTTATTTTAATTTTACGATAAAAATTAATAATTTGCTTTTATGACTCAAATTTAGAATATTTTAGTATATTTCTGCATAAATTTTAATTTTTGTCAAATTTCATGCTTTATTTTTCACTACAGAAAGTTTATATTATTTGTATGAAAACTAACCAATTGATGATTCCCAACAGATGCAATATTTCTTTTTACTCGATAAAATTAAATAACAAATGAAGAAAATTTAATAGATAAATATTAAAATTTTAGATAAATTTATATAATATATAAATAAATAATATAAAAAATAATATATTATAAAGATATAAAAATACATCTAAATTTAAAAAAAATTAGTAAAGAACAACTATGGTCTCTTTAAGCGTAATAATTTATTGATAAAACTCTAAGTATTTTATTTTTCTAGTATGTTCCCTTTATAAATTTATTTAAATTTTTTCTAAATAAGTATAATAGTGTGTGTTTCAAAACATGATATTGTTACTGAGCAGCTAGGAATGATGTCATCAATGTTGCATATTAGCATCGTTAAATATCATATTTGATGACATCATACCTAACTGCTCAGTAACAACATCCGGGTTTTGAAACACAATCATAAATTATAAAAAAAAAACAAAATCTGTAAGTACCTATAAAAATTCTTTTCTAATATCAAAATGTGTAAAACTTTTATGCAAATAAATCTTCCTTACATAAAACCAAATGATAATTTGTTTTATTATTACCTTTGTGTATCATTTTATGGCGGTTTATCAACAGCTGTTGCCCTGACATAACGAAAAGTACTCCTTAACAGTTGTTGCATTAAACAACATGTAATATACATTGTATTTCTTTCAATTTTCCAGCTCAAATAAAAAACCAAACCACCTTTAGAGGGATTGTTATTTCTGTAATAAGATCCCTCGAATGCATTTCGTTTCAATTTTGCGCAAAAGTTATTCACCAATACATTAAAATATAATGAAAAACATTTCTAAATATCAAATCAAATCAAATTTTGATTTTTACCTTAGAATTGATTCTTTTTTTTTTTTGAGAATGTTAATATTGTGCATACCGAATTACATAATATTTGGATAATTATTTTTTGAATTATTTGTGCGCAAAAATTGAAAGATAATACATTACAATCCTCTTTACTTACAGTGTAAAAACTGCTAATACTCAACAAAAATTTGCGATAGGTGTTCATAGAATCAACTAATTTATCCATTTCAAATTGCCCGCCTGTCCGTCTATGCGTCAGTCACCAAGATAACTGAAAAATATAACGAGATAATTTTGGTATTGACAACTAACTGATATTTTTTCAACTTTGGTTGTATTATATCATTACAAATATATTGCAATTATGTACGCGCGTCATAAGTTATACTTCTTTGGCATCATTAGAATTCAATGCATGCAAATAATTAACTACAATAAAATAATAAATGAACGGGAGAAGAATAATTAATACAGTCAATAAAGCTGAGTTTAAATTTGAAAAATTAAATAAATAAATATACATTTTTTTTTACATTAAGTATAACATAAATCATAACAACAGCTTCAACCTGTGAATTTTTTGTGACGGTGATAAGTGCGCATCTTAAAATTCCACTCTCATCAAATAACGCGCCTAAAGAAGTATAACTTCAATAATTTTCAACTTTTTAAATTACAGCAATGGAAAATTTCTTTTTCTATTGTTTATTTTCAAATCGTATGAATTTTAATGTGTTTTGAAATCATTCCAAAATAAAAGTCATTATTGTAAAATAAGTAAACATATTTAATGTAGAAAATATTACATACATATTATGGTACTATTTTTAAATGTTTAACTCATTGTTTATTGTATACAAGTATAGCATAAAAATATTTTGTTTTTAGTTTATAGAAATGTTATGAAAATTATCATAAAAAATATTGTATTTTTTCAAATTCTTTGTCCGTTTTTCATATATTTGTTATAAATATTCTAAAATTTCGTCAGATCTAAACAAAATTAGAATATTTATTTAACGTAAATTTTATTAAATCAAGATCCAGCTGAAATAAAGCACATCGTTTATTATTCAGTTCTTGAAAGTCACGAATTGTGTTTAAAGCTCTGAATGAAAGTTCAAAAAAAGAACCATCATCAAAAAAATTAACTATAATTAAAAATAATGTTAAATTAAAAATTTCTACAAATAATTTGCTTGTAACCAATAACCTTTCCCTGTCAGCGCCAACGAATCAATTATTAAGCGAAGAATATGATTAGTGCCGACTTTTTGTTTTTAATTTTTACGTTTGAGTGTTGTATAGCAGAAGGAAATATTTGCATTGCCCTTCTCACCCAAGACCGGTACACAGATCTGTCTCCATCTGCCTGTGTACATCAAGCAGTTTATTGTCGGACTAGCAGGGGCAGTGGTTAGAGCCTACAGCGCAGGCTAGTGGGTGTACTAAGAGCACCGATATGAATTCCTGGATAGTATCTCTGCCTAATAACGAATGAGTGTTTTCTGGATGATTGACGCGTAGCTAATATTAGTCTTGAGTATAACTCTGAATCACGACGATGCGCGTGTCAAGACGACTGCCGCTAGATTCATCCTGAAATGTACATATTAGACAAGAGTATCTGCAGCGATGACTGACGTGAATCTCTGGTGTACTCACGCCGTGTGAATTGCGGTTTATTCAACTAGGGTGGTAACCTACACAGTTACAGGAGCGCTAAATAGCGTGCCACCCCAAACAAGCGGAGTTCTCGGACCTAACTGCGGTTGAGATGATTGGTAATAGGATGAAAGATATACTAGAAGTCCTGTACACGCAAGTGGGGCATATCCCAACTACCATCCCATTTTTCCAGGGGGGGTTTATGCATTTAGGGTTGCTAGATAACAAAAATGGTTATTATCCTGTCCCTTCTCTCCCCTTAGGATTGGAAGTTTTTCTACAAATTACTATGGGACCACTTGGAAGCTGTACTAAATCCAACGCAAAAATAATTTTTAAAAACTTTCCATAAACTTAGAAGTTATGCGCGTACAAATATAAAAATACATGAATTGATAACCTCTTTTGAAGTCGGTAAAAAATATAGTACTCTTTTGTTCGAGTAAGAAAAAGAAATAATTAAGGACATTTTTGTTTGGACAATGTGTTTTAAGGTAAGTACGATTTTCTACTCCTTTTTTTCGACCTCTAGTTAATCCGTTCCTTAAAACTTTTCTTATTCTAAGCTACGAATAAACTACGCTATGAAAGTTTATAAAAATCCATTGCAAAAGTTTGAATAAATATTTTTAGATATATAATATAATCAATTTATCTTTGAAAATATTAGGACAAATATTTTTATTAATAATCAATTTTATTATTGACAATTAGTTTGTAAAGTATAAAAATAAATGACCATATCATATGAATTTTTGTTGTAATACACAAGCAAATAAAAGTCTGAAACAGTGTAGAACACTATACTCGAATTTGCGATTGTCTGCCGGGCCCCAGTCGGCGTAAGCCTTCAATTCTGCCCACCCTCGCTCGATGACAGATGATTAATTTTCAAACGGCTTGAAATTAATATCTAATGATACCTTTTATTACATTTTAGAAAAATGAGACAAATAAAAGTCTGAAACAGTATCGGACTGGACATATAAATAGTTGAGGTGGTGATCAGACTCCTACCTACGCGGTTTACTGAACATCCAACCCCCTGGGCGACAGCTGACTTACTCCCCAACTACATGAAATTTAAAATGATATTTACCTAGCGATTAATTGAATTGAGGCATTCAATGCTGTTTTTTTGTACAAGTAATAATGTCTATTAAGATATTTGAAAATTATTTTGAAAAGGCACTATTATGAAAAGTTTCTATGGCAATTTCTTCGAATTGAATTAACTTATTTTGAGCGTACTCGACGTGATTTTCTAAGTAGGGTATAACTGTAAGCCACGTCCCACAGTGAACCTTTAGTATTTACCATTAAACTATCCAAAGTAATAACAAAACATGTAAAATCGATGAAAAACATTTACCTAACGCGTATTTTATCAACCAGTGGTAATTTGAGTGGCCAACTAAACAATATTTATTTCGAGAAATAAATTTTTGGGTATAAATTTAAAAAAAAAAAAAATGGTTGCGTGTACTTATGTATGCGTGTCAGAAATTATACTTCTTTGACATCATTCAAAAACAATTTTTAATTGCATGCAAATAATTAATTACAATAAAATAATAAAAGGACTGGAGAAGGATAGACAATACAGTCAATAAATCTCAGTTTAAATTTGAAAAATTAAATAAATAAATATATATTTTCTTACATTTAGTGTAACATAAATTATAACAACAGCTTTAACCTGTGAATTTTGTATGACAGTGGTACACGCGCGCGTGATTTGTCGATTTTGTGGTTATTTTCAGTAACATGAGCCACAAGATTTATCAGCTCTTCCAAATTGTATATGTGCCATGTGCCCTTTGAATCTTAGAGAATTATTACCATACTGACTTTGTAGTCGAAATACATTTTTATAAAATAAAACATATTATTGATTGGGGCAAAAATCGAAATTTATTCTCATTGATAATACTCAAATATTTGTGATGGTGAATGGTCTAAGCGTATTTAAAAATCTCACACTTGAATAAATTTAGAATGATTAAAGTCTCTAATCATAACTCTAAGTTCATACGCATTAAATATAAATTTTTGTGTAAACTTAAATTAATTGAACTTTGATAATTGTTTTGATCGCCTGTGCAATATACTTTAATTACTGTATTCAATCAAATATTACTGATTAAAATCATACAATATTATTGACAATGAAAGGTTATTCAATTGATGATCAAGGAGATACTAATCAATGATCATGTCATATGATTGATAGATTTTGATTGTTATCTAGCTGAATCTACAGAATGTACTTGCTACTATCTGGAGCTACAGTTCCATTTTAAATTACACACAGTTTTTAGAAGAAATCTTTGTATAGCCTATATACAAAGTATATATCATAATCTGCCACTGATATACTTAACAAAAAAAAAGATAGGCAACTTTTTTAAATTTTCCAAGAAAAAATCTTTATTTGTAAATATCTCTGTTTGACGAGAAATCAGAACTCATTTAAATTTCACCAGATTGTAGGATGCTCAGCTATTTGGAAAAAAAATTACCTAAAACAATTGTCCAACAAACTAAGGACACAATCCAACGAAGGGTATCCTATCTGTTTGTGTAAGAAATATAACGGTAGGCAGACCTCTCTGGAAAACAAAAACATAACTTGCTTTCGGTAGAGTATGTTAAGAGGAGAACCGAAATCGAGACCCTTCTGCCTAAACATTTTTTCGTGCACTGTACCCTCTTTTAGAACATTCTATCACCTCAAGGCAAAGAAACCTTCTAGCACAAGGTGACAATTATATTTTGTATATAATGTTGATGGAGCCGGTTACTTCGTTCTTATCGATGCGCCAACAGTGTTATGACCAACCGCTCTTTTTTTAATTATTATAATTGATCAAACTGCTGCTGTCTGGATTCGAACCCGCAAACTCTAGTCTAAGTAGTCAAATGGTGAGGGTTTTAGTGCCTTTACTCACTTGGACACTGAGCCGTGCAACTTGCTTTACTGATCAAAAAGGAAGGGGACTCCAAAGAAAACATGAATTTTTTACTTATTTGCACTGATAATATCATTTTACATTAAATGGAAAAAAAACACGTCTTCGCAGCTTACAGGGGACTTTCCAAAATTTTGCAAATAAGAATTTTGTAAAAATGAAGGGCTGAGTGCCTTAAAAAATCCTGCGTAACTTTATTATGTCATATTTCAAGGATGTATTTTGTATATAATAATAGTTGGGTATTTTTGGAGATTTTCCACAAAGGGGAGTCCAATTTTTCTTAAAACTATACAGTAAATTTCCTGAATTGGAATAACTTGCCTGTCAAATTGCACCAAAGTCGAAAAAACCGCATCTTTCTAGTATGTATAGAATCGACATAATCAGCCAAATATCTAATCGCTTATTAAGATACTTAATCGCTTGTAAACATATCTTAAGGGAGATTGAAACATACTACTAAAGCACCCTCCATTATGTAAATCTTTCAATGTTCATCGCAAATAATTGAAAATATAATTATCCATATGTTTTAAAATTTTGTGTGCGCAATATTGACATGAAAACACCGGGCTTATCGATGAATTTTTTTCCAAAAATCATTTTTAAATAAAAAATCAAATTATGATTTTATATTTTATTATACTGGTACACCCTGTACAGAATCAAATAAATAAAATAATAAATGTATCAGAAAAAAAAAGTACAAAGTATTTAACGGTATGAAACGAAAAAAATAATAAATATATATATTCAGTGTCAAAATAACGTTAATAACCGTGACAGGTTACCTAGATTTTACAAGGTTTTATTTATTTTTGACAAGGTCCTTACATTGAACAATCATCTCAAAATTGATAATTCATTCATATCAAGTCCGATATTTTTGTCACGATGTAATACACAAGGGTAGTAAGTATTGAATAGTTCATTCGTATTATATTTGTTCTTTTTGGTAAGGTGTTTTACACAAGTGTACCAAGTAAAGGCTAGTTAATTCGTATTAGATATGTTCTTTTTGTCACGGTGTATTACACAAGTGTAGAAAGAAAGTAATAAATCTGTTAGATTACTATATCTAAGGTATTTCTACGCTTCCACCATCAGAACTCCTCTTTCAGAACTGTCAGTTTAACATTAAGGGCCAGCGCACACCATCAGATTTTCTGATCAGACGTCTTATGTAGAAATCTTACCATGTGCGAGGTCTAATATAAAATACATGTTATTTTGTTACATGAAATTTTCTGATCAGAAAATCTGATGGTGTACGCTGAACCTTAGACAAATATTTTTGGAATCATTTGTGCGTAAAAATTAAAAAAAAAAAAAAAATACAATACATATTACGTTAGAGACAGTCTTTTTGTAGATGTCCCATTCTGCGCTTTAAACTTTTACTTATATTAAAAATGGTTAATAGATCAATTAACTGCATGAAATAAAAATATAATTAATTTGTCTATATTTAAATGAAAATAGAATTATGACTCGTGATTCTAATTGAATTAATTTCACATGACTGATCTGACATGATTGTTGGAGTCAAATGCTATACTCATTTATTATGATTTGAATTAGTTGCTTGTAACTTTGTACTTAAAATTATGAAATTGCTTCCCAGGAAATTCAACACATCAAGGGAAATTTTTGTTACAGTGCCGCCGATTTTGACATATATAGGAGATTTAAGGTCTCTAAAGAGGGATTATCTAGAGCACATTCCTTTATATAAGGAGTGAGCTTTTGCGGATTTAAATGTAATTTATATTTAGATTTATATTGCATTACTTTCGATTTTCACGCACAAATAACTAAAAAAATGCTTATTCAAATGTTATGAAAAAATGTTGACATGAAAACAGAGTTGATTTTTTGCCCGAATTTCCTAGATCAAAACTATTTTGTATTTTATAAATTTCGACTACAAATAAGTCATCATCCATATGAATTAGCAACGTGTAACATCTCCTCAGAGAATCATTACGACTAGCTAATTCATACTGATGATGACTACTGTGTAGTCGAATTATATATTTATAAAATAAAAAATATGTTTTTTTCTAGGAAATTAGGGAAAAAAATCCAAATTTTGAAAATTGTAATTTGAAAAATCATAAAAATGAAAATCGAAGACTTGTTGAAGAGTTTTCCTCGAAATAACATTTCTAAGGTAAAAATCAAAATTTAATTTTATATTAAAAAATGTTTTTGCGCAAAAATCTTCGATAAACCCTCCGTTTTCATATCAATATTGTGCATACAAAATTTCATAACATTTGGATTTGTATTTTTTGAATTATTTGTCCGCGAAAATTGAAAGATATTACATAAAAGAGTGTGCGTCTTATAGATGTAGTTAATCCCCCTTAACTCGATTTACATACGTTTTATGAGCGATATTTTCCGAAAATGAGGCATCTATAATCAGATACTATTTGGAATTTAAGACGCACGTAATAATTTCAGAAATCCTCATAACAAGAAGACAAATTTGAAGACTATTTATCGGCTATTAGCCGATTGCTGAAAGGCCTACTTAAAAATTGTATTTTATACAAAATTTATTAATTTTATGTAAAATTTCGATAGCGGGGCGGCATTTTGCACAGTTTCTAGAATCGGCACTAAGTTTAAAGCCGGCTCTGTATATAGTAGTTAAAGATTCTGAGACGCGTCTTGTCGTAGCCGAATTTTGAGTTTATTATGCGTGAAAATTGAAAAAAATAAAATATATTATTGCATTATAATTAAATTAGAGATCATATATATATTACTTTTAATTTACAAAAAGTAAATTGTTTCAATCAAACAATTCTTCCAGAATCTTTATTTTTTAAATTCCGTAGAAGTAACGACGTAATATTTATTACGACGTATACTTTTGTCCTTTATATGTTCGAATTTAAATTGATTATTTACACAGATAACAATTTATTGATTAATAATGAAAGAAAATATTATTGTTTCATGCAAGTGAAGTTAACTCGGTAATCCGTTAAACGAAAGTAAACAATAATACAATCAGAAAAACTGGGCGCTGTATATATAAGAATTTCTACTACTGATAATTTCAATGAGATCCCGACACTTTTACACTTAAATATTTCTGTGACTGGGAATAATTAAACTTTTATAACTGAGATATCATTATTCACTGTATAAATAAGAAAATTAATCTATACTAATATTAAAATAAGGAAACATTAAACTACTGGACCGATTTGAAAAATTATTTCATTGTTGAGAAGCCACTTTTGATCGGGTAACAGAGGCTACTTTTTATCCCTTTTATTCCCACGGAAACGGGATTTATACGGGTAAAACTGCTTGACGCCCGCTAGTACTTAATATTTTATCATTTCAGATATTTATCTGGGTATATGATGACACGTTGCAAATGAGAAAGCAGTCATGTTTCCAAGCTGGCTGCTAAGCAAATTGAGATAATCTCATTAAGTAATAAAAATGTTAAGTCCCAACCATTGGTCCAATCTATCCAGCTCTAAATATATATATTTTAATAATATGTATTGTATTTAGAAATTTCCTTCATAGCTAAAATTTAGACGAACCTAAGCATTTTACAAAAAAAATGTTTCAAATAAAAGTTGTTCTTTTTTAAAAAAACACAAACATTTTTGGTTTTTAAAATGCTCTTCTTTTTTTTTATGGTTCAAAGGATGGGTCCTGAATGGATCGATTTTGCTCATTCATGAACTTAAGTTTTTATGTACAAAATTTCAACTCGCCATGTATTTTCGTTTTCAAGTTATCTTATCGGTCAGACGGACAGATAGACAGACAGGAGGACATGCGGAAATAAACTAATTAAGTGTTTCTATGAACACCTTTACCAAAATTTTATTTGTACGGTCAATATTAGGTAGCGTTACAAAGTTTTGACTAAAATCAATATACTCCGACATATTTTATATATGTGTCGAGTATAAAAATAATCTCTTTAATCGGCTTATTGTAATATTTTTATGAGAAACGTTTTGTCATTTTTTTCGTCAACGCGTTGACAATAAATATATAGTGTATGAATAACAAACATTAACGCGTTTAAGGGGGGAACGTTAATGAATAATGTATGGATCGCATAACACATTTAATTGTTAAATAAACATTTAATTAATATTATAAATATAAGTTTTATTAATACATAGAATAATTAAATTGATTACACCAAGCTTGGATCATAATCTTTAATTGATACTTACTTATGAAATGTAGAATTAGATTAGAGTGTATAAAAACCTGCTAAATCCACTTTTTACTGTTTTTACATTTTGCACATCAATTAAAACAGAAAAAAAATGGATAATCTAGAAGTAACTTAGCTACTTAGTCAATTAACTAGTCGTCAAAAAATTCATTGATCAATCTAAATGAAATTAACATAATTTTAATTAAAATTTAAAAATTTAAATTTATTATTGATTCAACTTAGAAGTCCAATTTGTAAGGAGAAATATCCTTATAGAATAAATATAATTAATTATTATACATCTATACTTAATATAATTGTACGAAGCACATTGTAAGTCACTTGGCAAACAAAGAGTGCTTGTCTATAATTAATTTTCAAGAAATGGAAAATCATGTCCAAGGCTCACAGCAAAACTAAATATTAATTAAATGCTTTTTTACTGCAATCACAAAGCTCAATATATCCGTCTCTATTATACTACTTATTGTTTTACAATTTACAAATTTTTT
The DNA here is from genome assembly GCA_020423425.1 of Chrysopa pallens. Lineage (NCBI taxonomy): Eukaryota > Metazoa > Arthropoda > Insecta > Neuroptera > Chrysopidae > Chrysopa > Chrysopa pallens. Next base: position 133,883,454 of record CM035591.1, read on the forward strand.
TATACAGATGAATTGCCTAATTCTGAGATCCAACATCTACACATTTTTAACTGCAACAGGAATGCAATATATGTGTTCTTTATCTTGGACAATTAATATGAAATTTATATCTCGAGGCTAACATTTGTCCAGTGCATATGACAAATAAAATGCAATTCAAAAATACAAGGATAATTTTAAAGCTCTTAATTATATCTATAGAAAATAGAAGCTTTTATATGGATTCGTTTATATTTTATATGTTCTAAAATATTGTCACATGGCGAGTCTTAATATTATTATAAACCAATGTACACAAATTTTAATAGTAAGTAAAAATATACTGCACAATAATGGACATAAAACTTCCTCGTAAAATACGAATATGTTCATTTAAATAGATGTATGTCTGGTAAGTCTACAACGAATAAGATGTTGCAATTTGGATATGAGATAGAAAAATGTATTTCTATATTGCAAACTAATAAATTGTTTTATTTAATGTAAATTTTCAAATAAACTCCTCTTTAGACGCATTATCGTCACACAAAATTCACAGGTGGAAGCTGTTGTTATGATTTATGTTACACTTAATGTACGACAATATGTATTTATTTATTTTCAAATTTAAACTGAGCTTTATTGACTGTATTGACTATCCTTTTCCAATCCTTTTATTATTTTATTGTAAACAACCCTTAGGTATTGTAAACCAGCACTATGCATGTACCCATAAAATTTCATCAAAATCGGATGAACAATTCACCAGATATCGGCATTTCAGTGAAAAAAGAGTTAAGTTTCTAGCGCTTTATCCACAGAACGAAAATTGCAAAGACTTCAAGACTCCTTCAACTCTTAGAGCAAGAACTCTTCCATTGCGTTATTCCCAGATATTTAACATTTAGATAGTGTTCAAGAATGTATTATAAGAATTAGAGGCAGGACAAAATAATTTTTTAGTTCACAATGGAAACAATAGATGGCAAAAAGAACGTTGTGGGTATCTCAATACTTTGGGATGTCATTAATATAATATTAAAAGAGAGATCCAAGAAGTAATCTCCGTGACACACTGTATATTGGTTCGATTTTATAAGCTAAGTCCGTTTAAATTTTCGATTAGACAAATATAAATTCAAAAACTTCAGGATGAGCACCATCGTGCCAGTTTGGTTTCCAAGGAGGACAATACGGGACTCGATGCTTCGGGAGGTCTAAGAAGTGATCGCCGTAACACATCGGTATTTACTCTGTATTGATTTGATTTTATAAACGAAATTGAGAACTCCGGTTAGACAAAATGTAAATTCAAAAGCTTCAGGATGTACACCATCGTGCCAGACGTTTGTTTTTTTTTATAAAAAAATTGAAAGCTTATACCTGACTGTACCTGGTAAAAATTTAATACTTTTCTAAAAACAAAAAAAGTAAAGCAAAAAAAAACATCTGAAAATAGACAAAGAAAAATTTTTTTTTTGATTAAATCAATGAAATTACGCACATGATTGAAATGGGACACTATTTTGCGACGTAATATAATTTTCAACACAGTTCCTTACTTCCGTAGAATATATAATAATTCGTACCATACATACATACAAAAAAACTAGTATAAAAGTCATATAGTCAGTCGTACGTATTTTACATTAAAGCTCAATATTTTTCTTTACAATCTTTTGCATTTCATTGACATTATTGTTTATATTTCCGTCTCTCTCCGACTAATAAATGTATTTATTTAAGTAGTTTATATGGTGTTCCTTGTTTACTAAGAGTATAATCGATAAACGGAAATGTTACGCGCATATCACAGTTTTGTTTATTCATACTAGTTTCATTCAACTGCTATATATATGTCTTTGTCTATGAATAAGGCACGTATGTACCATTCATACACTATATGAATATGGTTATTTTTTTCAGAAGAAACTAGAAATATTTTTGTTAGTTTAGTATATAATTTAATTAATGTAGTAATTATTATGATAATTAGCGCGTCTTAAAAACTTTTTATTTATTTTTTTATAATTAACAACAGTTGCAATTTTTAAATGACATTTTAAAGTAATTGAAACAGTAGAAGCTTATGGAAAGATACTGTGGAATAAAACCATTGACGCCAGGAAAGGGATGTTAGTCGTATTATAATAAAGAAATGGGATGCACTTACAACTCCCTGGCTCATATCGTCAAACGCAATACTCGTACACAGGAACAGATTAAGAAATTTTTTATGCGATATCAAGTAATTTCTTAAATGAATTAATACGCAGAAAGTTGTAGAAATCAAGAAACTTATCGATTCATTTTCTTGAGCAAAATCGAAAATGTTGCAAATACCATTTTCTTGTAGCAAGGTTTTGAAGTCACGTAAATAAAAACATATTTAACCAAAAAACAATAAAACCATTTTCCCGATTTTTCATCATTATCCGCAGTTGAATAAAATCTTTCATTTCTATAATTTAATATCGAGGTTTAATCTCAGTTCTTTAGACACGCGCGTTTTTAGCAGATGCCACGTACTTCATTATTTTTAAACTACTACTTGCTTATACTTAATTCCATGGGTGGGGGACAGGATATTGGATGAAGAATAGGATTTGGGAGGTATTGCATCTGCTGCGACCTTTGAAAGGAACTATGCCGACAAAAGTCTGCTTGTTTAATTATGCACCAATAGTCTAATCAATATACCATTCGGTTAATTATACTAGACAAACATGTCAATGCTCAGACTCGAGCTCATATTCTCCCAGCCAACGACGTCATAGCTCCAAAATACACAGACTCAGATCAGTTGTACCAAGTTAACAGAAAACAGCTGTCCTCAAGTCTTTGAAAAAATGCTTTGAACTATTCTGCAGAAATAGTTTTGCATACTGATTCCATAATATGTGGCTTTCTTGGAGCTCCAATAAGAAATTTAAAATGATATTGTCCCATTTTATTTTTTATGGAATACTTCTAGGAGTTTTATTCATCAAATTAGTTTGGTCTGGCAATCCTACTGTCGCTACGCTATTACGATAACTCAAAAATGGAAGTATTTAACATGATAAAATTTTTAAAGCAAGCTGTAAGTCTAAAAACCTATTCCTAGTAAGGAAAAATCAGGCAGTCAATTCCATAAAATCATGAACAATTTTTTTAAATCGTTTGATACAGTTTTTTATAACCTTTTTGATTTCGCTCGGTAACAAGTAAGTGTATGAACAAATTCTTCATTACTCAAGTACATGGACTTAAGTACTTAAATAATTAACTCTGTTAGTTCTTATCTGCATTTATTTATATCTTCAATAATGAATTATATTTGTAAACAAATTTATTCAACTACTAATGGATATGATAATCGATTAGTAAACAAAAAATAATACTAATAGTATACACAAAGTAGATAATACTATCCCATAAAATATAAATGGTTCGTTCGTTCGTTCAGCGTACTACATAACAAACCATACGATACGAGGCCCGGAGTGTTACGACCACGACTCACATTATATATACACAAACACATACACACAATTCCCCACATTTGAGAAGTTGCCCTGTCAACAAGAACAACAGAAAGTATAGTGACTGACTGACATTAACAGAAACAAAAAAAAAAAAACATTTGATAATTTTAAAACAAAAACTATTATTAACCGAAAAATTAACCACAAACCGGCATTTGTGTGTGCATTTAAATATGAAGTTACAAATTGATAAACTTTATTATTGTGTTACCAAGTTATAAGAAATCAAAAACTATTTGAAACAATTCGTTCGTATTTATCGTGTCGAATCCGGCTTTTTTCTTTTTATAAAAGAAATAAGCCATACTTTTTTTTTGGTTTTCTTTTGTTTTTCGGCGTTTAAGTTTTCCCGTTTTGCGTGAAAGAGGTAAGTCAATAATCTGATTTTTTTTACATTTATTTATTGTGTTTAATTTGTAGAAAGTTTTTAGTTTTTTTCCATTGAAAAAAAAAAAAAAAAAATTATTACAACATATGCAATCGTAAATTTTTATAATATTTATTTATTTTTATTAAATGTGGTTGTAAAGTAAATTTTTGTTTATTTCTTTTTTATTGTTTACATATTTGTGTATATATAAAATTATCGATTTTCTAAATATATTATTACCGACAAAGTGTATTTCCTTTTTATATACAATGCGATTAGAAATTTTCCCGTCAAACCTGTGACTGATTAATCAGTATTCTTAAAGAAACTGATTAAACTTATTTATTTGAAAACAATAATTGAAATATTATCTAAGCCTGTGTGAAATATGGCTTTATATAGGAATAATAAATACTCTTCCTTTTTCCGTATCCTGCTTCTGGAATAAATTCTCACTTCCGGATATTTTATTAATTGAGTGAAAATTTAAGTGATAATGTTTTTTTGTATAATTATTATAAATGAAGTCAAAAAGGATTTTGACTGAATCTCCTTAAAATTTTTATGAATTTTCTAGGCGTACGCTCTGTGCGATACATTTAGAAAACTATTATTCTATGTGTATGTGATGTAACTTCTTCCCCTATAGACGATTGTTCTAGAATTTGTGTCTATATGCATTTAAATGCAATGTTAGAATCTTCGAGAATAAACTGGGATATTACATATTATAAAATACACTCGAATTATAAAATACGCAATTGAGAATTTGATTTTATAGAATAAATTTACTACAGTATAATGTAATATATTGTAGTAAAAAACTTATTTTCTTTAATTTTTCTTTATTTATTTTCTATTTTAAAGCTTTGTAATAAAAATGTTTTTTTTGAAATTAATTATCTTAAATTAATTTTTTTCCAAATTAAATGAAAAAAAAATCTCCTGTATTTAATAACATTAATATTTAGAAAGCAAAAAGATTAAAGCTTTTGGCTTATGATATGTAAGATATTGGTTTGGTCAAAATAATGAACCAGCCCGAATAATCAGGCTCCACCAGAGCCTAAAGACATAGAAAATCAAATTACACGATTATTCGATCGAAGACTCAGGAATCATGTTCTTAAAGTAAATTCATCATAACAATTTAAAGACCATATTTCTCACAAAAAGAAATTTTCATATTAAAATAGGATTCTTGTAAATGGGGCTCACTTATAGCTATCAACTTGTACAACGTATATGTTAAGTATTTGGTAAAGTAGCGTATACATTACCAAACAAAACAAATTCGTTGTCAACTAAGTTGTCAAGAAAATGGAATGTCAACTAAATTAGTTGACAACTAAATTGATACAATGTTTGATAAAATTGTGGGATCTTTTAGACCAGGGTAAAACACGGATTATCTCGATATCCATCCTGGCAAATGGCAAAGTTGTACGTGATAAAAAGATCTACAACTTTTGTATTGACACTTTTGTTTACATAACCTCATTCTTTTACAAAAAAATTTTTTTTTCACGAAATTTGGTGAAAATTTACCGTTTTATGATTCAAATACACTGTAATTTTTTTATTTAAAATATTTATTTTTATACCTTAGTTTAAATAAATATTGAAAAAGCCCCCTAATTTTCAATCGAAAAATTTTGACGTTATGTGAAAAAAGTGTAAATACAAAAGTTGTACATCTTTTTACTACCTACAACAATGCCATTCAACTTTTTTATCCATAAGACTTAAGTAGTTTTGCCGATTATCGAGATAAATCAAGTTCTACCTTTAAAAACTCAACCCTTTCCCTTTCCCCAACCTCAAATCGCCCGTAAATTATTTTTCCTTTCATTTTTAATATATTCTCTTCCGTTTCCAATGGGTTTCATCCTACTTTAATTTTTTTTTTCACTTTTTACCATTTTTAAAACGCTTCTACCCTGGTCTAAAATTTGAAATTAGCAGTTTTTGAGTTATTTACGCGCGAAAATTGAAATATAATAAATTAAAAGGAGTGTGCTTATTACATACGTAAATATTTTAATACAATTTATTGAGTAATATAACACGTATTGAGTAATATCCTTTATTTAATCACGATAATCAAAATTGAACAATATTACTTCGTATTAAATTAGCTTGTATATGAAAAATAAAATATTAATTTGGATATTTGCCCCAATATTTTCTTTTGAATCCCACATAATATAATATTAAATATCTATTTATAGGTAATTAACACGTAATTTTATTTGTATTTATAACGTTTTGAACATTTAATTTTATAAATTCTATAAATATCATTTTAAATATACATAGAATTATTCTTTATTCATAATATAAAATAATATTAAATATAAACAGCCGTGTTAATGTTGTTATTCTTGCAAAAATAAACACAAAACATATATATATATATATATATATATATATATATATATATATATATATATATATATATATATATATATATATATATATATATATATATATATATATATATATATATATATATATTTGTGATAGATATTAAGCGCTCTGTCACACTATAGTTTTTATCAACGCAGCTACATCAGACGCTGAAATCGACGTGCGTTTCAGCTTTCCATTGAGTTAAATGAAGCCTGTCACACTAGAGTTTATTTCGTGCGTTGAAGCAAACGGATGTTAGTTTTAGCGTACGTCGAACGGACGTTATAGCTTTCAATGAAATTTAAATTGTAATTCACACTTAGATATTTTTAAGTTATATACAGTTATATTTATTTATAATAATTGTATTAGTTTCATCTTGTTAAATTTGTGTATTGTGTAAATACATTATCATTTCCGGTTTAGTTGTATGTAAGTAAACTCAGATATATTTATATGATATATTTTTGAAATATTTTACAAATAGAGGAAGTGACCCCATGCATTAAACATAAGTTTAAAAAGCTTAAATTTTTTATATACTTATTAGGCAGATGCGGATTTTTGGCAATCGATGGGAAAAACAATAGGAAAAATTTCGTTTTTATTGCATTTCCGCTTTTGGGGAAGGAAAATCTTCAAAAATACCAACTTTTTTTCTATAACTACTAGAAAGATGCGGTTTTTTGCTATCGATGTGAAATAAAATCGAAAAACTTTTGTTTGTATTGCATTCCATTCGGGATGATCACCAAAAGTAGTTTGTTTACATTTTTTCAATAAATAAAAAAACTACAATTATAGACATTCCCCCACCCATTTGGAAGACATATCTTAAAATACCCAACTTTTTATGCAAGTTGAACTATGTTACTTACAATAGATAATAAACAAAACACCAACAACCAGCTAACGTCTGTTCGACGTGCGCTGAAATAATCGCTTATTTGTTTGGCAGCCCGTATTTAACACAATAGAAAGCTAGAACGTCCGTAGTATATCAAACTCTAGTGTGACTGCTTGTATTTAACACAATAGAAAACAACAGACGTTGGTTTCAACGCACGCTGGTAAAATAAACACTTATGTGGCTTAATAGTATTCTTGCAAAATAAACAAAACATTATATTTGATAAGACTTCTTCGATGTAAACAAATGTGAATTATTATGTTGTACTTCTGGTGCCAATTGAGGTGTTTGACTACATTTCGGAAAAAAAAGTTCATCTCAATTGCAGTATCCTCGTCTAACAAGTAGCGTCGCGCGCTCACTCTCTGTCACTTTATTTTTAATAGCATCTTTTAGGGTAGGGAACTATGATTAGAGGGTTTTTTATGTAGACTGCTTTATATCTTTAACTACAGAAAAAAATGAGCTTTAATGTGGTATAAATGAAATGAGTATATGTTATGAACAAAAAGTTTTACTCAAAATTACGCCTGTTTACACCTGGGTGTGTAGAGGTTGTGGCTAAGCAATCGGCAGCAACTATGACTTTTCAGATCTTTTAAATACACTGTTGTGGTGTTGTTGTGTAGGTCTTATTTCCATAAGATGTAAACGAAATAGTTCTCTAAAAGTAAATTAATAATATTTTAATTAATAATACTGGCGGGTAATTTTTAATTGGCATCTGACTTATGGTAAAGATAATTAAAAATTAAATCTTCTAATAATCTAAATTTTTAATGTACTTATTTAGCAGCCGGATTCCATTTATTCCTTTAACTTGATTTCTTATCATTTCACATTTATTTACAAAAAAAAAAAAATTAGCATCAATCCATCTCGAATAGCACGGCGGTGGTGAATTTTTTCTTACTCTGATTTCCCTCGTCATTTCATATTCATTGCAACAAAAACGCTTGTTCCCAGAAAAAAGTTGGTAGTTTTGGAGCGTTTCCCTTAGAGTATGGTTAGATAACCTATGCATCTCATTGGAACAAAACCAATATGTAAAATATTAACTATCAGAGGAAGTGGTTCAAAATCACCACACAACATTTGTCCCGCCCTAACAAGGCCGGTTAAATAAAATCTTGTAAGAGTAAAATCGGATGGAGCTGTGGTACCCTAATCTCCTTGTCAATAAATAAATGTATATAGAATAATTATTAGAAATTCATTGTCTAGATAGTTTCCCCAGAAATTTCGAAACTTTTTGTAGCAGGACTTTTCAAGGTTCCATCCACAAAATTCAAACTTATTAATTAGATATATTAATTAATTTATTAACTGCGAAAGTAAAAATAAATGATAAAATTTAGCAACGACATACTCTTTGGCTCTCGGACTGTAATGAATTCTTCCTGTATCGATCCCATTACAATAATTATTATTTACACATCCGTCGTTATTTTAATGCACGTAGCAACTACGTATTGTGGCTCAATTAAATCGTTCAATGTCCAACTTGTTCTCCAAAAAATTGTTTAACAGTTTTCAAATGTGTTTTAGTGTTTTTACATTGCATATTTTTTTGTACTCTCGATAAATTTATCGGAATTGAGTATGTTGAAAAAAAATAGGTGCGTGTACGTTATGTACGCGCGTTAGAAGTTATACTTCTTTGCCATCATTTAAAAACAATTTTTAATCGCATGCAAATAATTACAATTAAATTAGTAAAAGGACTGGAGAAGGATAGTCAACACAGTCAATAAAGTTCAGTTTAAATTTGTAAAATTAATTAAATAAATATATATTTTCTTAAATTAAATGTAACATAAGTCACAACAACAGCATCAACCTGTGAATTTTATGTGACGGTGATGCGCGCGTATCCTAAAATTTCACTGCCAGCATGTTTTTATAACGCACGTAAAAAAGTGTAACTACAAAAATTCTCAGAGAAACCAATAAAATGGAACGGCTTCTTTAAAGATCTTTCTATACGTAGGTTAATAAAAAAAACCTTGGTTCTTATTAAGAAAATTTTATTAATTAATATTATAAATACAATTTCTGTGTCAGTCATGATTCGCCGTAAAAAAATGAATAAGTATTATTATTTTTATTTAATTATGTTAAATTTGGAAAATTTACACTGCAATTTGACTTATAATAGTATCGTAGTGTCATTGTGGAACCTTGAAATATTCAAAATACACTATAATTTTTGTTAATGTTTTTTGTTTTTTTGCAACATATTTTTGTGTTATTTAATAATCACTCTTGATAGTAAAATTTGTAAAAGAGACAGCTTGCGGTCAGAATAACTAAAGAGTTTATGTACACAAAGTTACTACACATTTAAAACAAACAACTTATGATACCGTGACCACATTATAATGAATCATCCCAGTTTTTATTTTTAAAACCAAAGCTATTTTTAAGTTGCATCTCTAATTTTATCACTGTTGATATTTAATAAATGATCTTGCAATTTTGTTTTTTAACATAAAATACGTGAAGATGACAACTAACAGTGTTAATTGTTTAAACACTCGACATATATTTCTGTTTGAATATGTGAATTTTTTTAATGAAAACATTCATAAAATACTCTAAATATGCAGCCCATATAATAGGTAGACATACAAACGAAAATGGTCTAATTAGGCGATTCTATGAATACCTATTCTAAAGTTTTTATGATGTTTTCATTATTTTCGTGAATGAGCAAAATCGAGCGATTGCGTCCAATGAATTCAATGGATTAAAATTCCAAACATCTGAAACTATAGTCAATTGGATTGAATATTGAACTGGCGGTTGAAAATACAGGACAACGGTAGTATAGTACTTATGGCAGTTTATTATTGAAATGCTACATGGCGTTAAAGTAGCTAGATTTTGAACCTCAAAAATTTCAATAGTTTTATACTGCATATTATGATAGAAAAAAATAACGATAAATATAGAAAAATTCCAAACATCTGAAACTAAAGTCAATTGGATTGGATATTGACGTGACCGTCGATAATGCAGTACAACGATATTAAAGTACTCTTGGTTGGAACTTCATTATTGGAATGCTAGATGGCGTTTTTTTTTTTTTTTAAATAAAAAATATCCTATGTTACTTCTAATACCTCCAAAAATACGTGTACAAAGTTTCCATATAGATACGCTTCACTCTGATACTACCACACGTTAAATTCTACAGTTATTTCTATTTCATAATGTAGCACATTACATACTATTAATTTATGTGGGTGTCTTTTTTTGCTGTCACAATTCCGTTTCATTGAGTTTGAGATCACAACGATACAAAAGAAGAATTACTTCGAAAATTTTTTCGTGTACATTTCAATAATGCGGTGATTTGATTGTGACGCAGATGACGTCCTAACCCTCCCATTCTCTTAGGTCTCATAAAATTTTATGTAAAATTGTCTTTTCAATTTTTTCAAACTTATCAGTAGCATCCTGTATCTAAATAATGGTAACCAATTTTTTTTTAAGGATACACTTCGCATACTGATGAGATTATTGTAATCAATCAACAAAAAAAGAATTTCCGTAGTCCGGGAGGTAGCGTTGCATTTTTCATGGTGATGTCAGGCCGATCAATTTTCGATTTTATTGAAAGTTTATATGAAGTTGATAATCGAATGACGGTTCAGTCGCGCCGACTGAACCGTGCGCCGCTCAAGGTAGAGGAATAATAAAATATATTTCAGGTCGCTTGAAATTTATAATACAGATAGTTTCAATAATGTAGTAAATTAAAAAAAATAGTCAACAGAATATTTACGGGTGGAATAATTGTCAGCTGAATATGACATTTTATTGCCTTAGATGGAGATTGTCTTAGATGAGATATCATTTGCAACGCTAACTCCCGGACCATATATTATATAAATCTTTTTCGTTTCCTTTGCCTCTAGTTCAAGGTTATAGCAGTTGTACAGCATGTGACATCATAAATTAGTTTTATAACGTTTGCAATTATTACAGTAATGAATCAGCAATAGTTTAAATTATAGAAATATATTTCTACTGCATAATACCAGTTTTAATTTAAAACTTAATTATTTTAATTCAATTTAAAAAAACAATTTACTTCATTTTAATCATATTTTTTAAGTATTAAATCCTTTTAATGTTCTTATGTTGGATATAACAGTTAATTAAAAGACAGCTTTTAAAACGGATTAGACTACTAAATAAAGTTGTTATGATGTTAATAAATGCTACTTATTACGATAAATTATAGAGTCGTTTCGTTGTTTATGAACCGATTGTGATGATTCATTTTTTGTTGTAAAGTTGATATCCCAAGCATAGTATCATGATAAGGAAACCAAGATCTGATTTACCTAAGAGGAGAGAAACAAATATATTTTTCACAAAAAATATTTCTATAATTAATTTCCTGACTACATAAATACTGAAATATTATCAATAAATATTAACACTTCATTGACAAGACTACTTCAGATAACATCGTAAGATATTCTTATAAGACATTTTGATGTTAGACGCACACGATAAGATATTCTGATCAGAAAATTTGATGGTGTGCGCTGGGCCTTAGAATAATATATAATTTGATAAGAACAACTGATGTTTGATTAATAATATTCATATATATTTTTACCGGTATGACATTGTAAACTTTTAAGAACAAAGTAATGTTTTGAAGTCATTTTTTACTGGATCTCGACACAATATTATTTACATTGTAATTAAACTATTTTTTTATTTGTTTCAGATTAAAGAAAATAAAGGAAGATAAATTTGAAAATATATTTTACGAAAGCTGAAAAAAAATTCCATAAATATTATTACAACATCATCCTTGAAATCTTAAAATAACAACAAAATAGTTTGGCAACTATGCAAAATTGGACCATATGTATAAAACAGAATAAAATCATCTAAAGACAACAAGGGATTTGATTGGTGTTTGGTGATCAAATCCATGCTTACATTACGATTAGTATCAACACATTTTTTGAAACAACCATAGATTCAGCATGTGTCGTGATCGGGATATGAACCCGTGAACAAATAATTAACAATTTTTTAAGAAGAAATACATTAATCAAAATAATAAAACAATAAACACGTTAAATCAAAAACCAAATCAGTTTCATTTTTCGACAACAAATTTTCATTTTGTATTTTTTTTTTTTAAATAGTAAAAAAAAAAAAGTCGACATACGTAAAAACCATAAATACCCCTTATACCATTTTTAATATCAATCATTTTTCGAGGTCTTCGATATCATTTTTCATATTTATTTACCAATATTAATTTATTTACTTACAATTTTAAAATAATTCTTAATATAATTAATTGAACCAAAATAATATTTTTTTTATTTTTTTTGAAATAACTGACGAACCAATTTTACCTAGAAAATCAATTGGGATTTTTATCGTAATATATCGAAATTGATATAATAATAGGAAACGTGTGGTTTTGCACAAAAAGCTGTTTGGTAAGTTTAGTTATTTATTTATTTTAAGGATAGATTATCGAATTGTTCCGAAAATCCGGGATTTGAATAATGTCTTATTTTCTTGTTTCGAGGTCACTCAAGTCTGTTTCGCAACATTTTACAACAATATGTGTGTTTTATGTGTGCGTGATTTGTTATTTTAACTTGAATCTCGTTACATCGGGTCGAAATTCGACCGTAATAACTCAAAAGTGAATCTCACTGCACTTTAAACAAAACAGTATATATGCGCGTGCCTTTAAACAAAATATTATACATGCATGTGTATTGTAGTGTGTGTAATGTTTTTTATATTGATTTATTTTTATGTATTAAAAAATAAAATATTATCATTCTCAAGTCCTTCTCTATATAAACTATAAGTGTGTCAAATTTTTGTGAGGAAAGTAAATGCAATTAATCTGAATTTTTTACCGTAGATAAGTGTTTAAAATCCCTCATTTGGGTCCCATGGATCCATAAACTAATTTTTAAGTTAGTGCATTTATTTTGAATTAAAAATGCTCCTCAACTAATAATTGAAGTTCATAGAACTTCTAAACCCACAGTTTCTTTGCCGGAATTGTTCCCATAATAGATGGATCCAGAGGTTCAAACTCTAACCTTCTATTTCTAACAGCCTGAAGCTACAGATACAAATGACGCGAATTGAGGATTCATCACCTGCATACACGACCTACAAGTAGAATCGTCTGAGATTCCGAAATTATGAAGATGGTAGTTCACTTACAATGTAAGAAGTACAGACGATTACTCACATTTAAAAATGCTCGACTAATAATTGAAGTTCTATGAACTTCTATTACCAGTATATAAGCAGAAAGCGGAATTGTTCTTGTTTTAAAAATTATATTATGTAATAGGGCTTTTCATTTTAATTTTCGATTCGTTTTTGTTTCGGACAGAATGTCAAAAAACTAATGTAATAAAATGAAAAGCAAATATTTTCTATCTTTGTCAAACTTATTGTCAACAGTACGAAACAAATTTTAAAATGAAAAGGTCTATTAATTTGCATTCAAATATTTTATCAATTTCTATAGTCACAATAAAAACATATAAAACAATAAAAAACTGACACTGAAGCTCATTTTATAATAAATGAAATCAGATTCTTTCTTTTTCACACAGTAATTAAAATTGGCTGCATACCTTTATTCTATTCACTGCCATAGGACACTTAACGTCCCCTTCCCCTTAGACTCTAAATTTAACATTTGGCAAAACTCTATAACGCAACTGCGCCCTTTGCACCTAGACCTTTTGACCCTCTTGAAATTGTTCCCATAATGGATAGATTCAGAGGTTCAAACCCGAACCTAGTATTTCCAACAACTTGAAGCTACAGGTGCAAAGACGCGAATGTCGGATTCATCACTTCCGACCTACAAGTAGGATCGTCTGAGATCTCCAAATTATGAAGATGAAAGTTCAGCCTACAGCGCCCTGTTAGAAGACCTACTGTTTTTCTTATCTGTACCCTGGTCAGTTTCAACTAGAAACAGTTAAAGATTTTAAAGACTTACTGTCCTAAATTATAAATCCGTTCTTTTGAACCTATAAAGATATGTATTATAGCCTGGGATCCGGTCGATTGAAAGTTATCTTAATCAGATATATGAACACATTTTTTGTTGTGTGAACATAATGACGTGCCCGTAGTAATATATGAATTTTTTTTTAGTGCAGCACGGCAATCAAAACAGATCCTAGAGAAGCAATGAGGCGTCCTGTTGATCCAACAACTCCGACAACACAAACAACATCAACCAATGACGACGAATATTGCCATAGTAGTGATTGTGACCAAAAGAATACAACAGTAGCAATATACAAGACTAAAAAAGATAAACGTTTAACAGAGAGTCGATTTGCAAAAGTCAAACGTATATTAAGTGGTACTTTATCATTAGGACGATCCCAACAAGATACCAGTACCATTGAGAAACCAGCACCAATGGAATCCACAAAGAAATCAACCCGTAAACGTGATCGATCTCAAGATCGAGATCGAACTTCACATCAAAATGAATCAAAACAGAATCAATCGGACAATAATAAATCACCACAAATTGGTTTAAAATTAACAAAACTTGTTGAATACGAAATAAATAAGAATTGTGAAACATCACCAATTAATATACGCAAGCGTAAAGAACATCATGAAATTGTAAGTCCATCCGATGATCAAGAACGTAAATTAATACGATCGAATTCTGAAGAACGTCCATTACATACGATTGTTAACAAAGAGATAAATAATTTAAAAGATATACGACGGGTATCGAGTCATGAAGATTTTAAAAAGAAACCATTAACACAACCAACACAAGTTGAAAGTGATATTGAAAATTCTAGCCCGAAACATCATCCACAACATGCGTCTTTACATGAAATTAAGGTTGATTATCAAGGTAAATATTCATTGCTATTACTGAAAACCTGTAAACTCACACCTAACATTGTTTTTTTCAAAGCGTCTTTGAGCATATTAAAATTCTACCTTTTTCAAATTTGACTCTTGAAGACTTACATTGCCATTCGAGAAGATCGAGTGTTCTCGAATACTTAAGTTACCATTGTGAGCCCATATCAGATACTAATTCCAGGATAGACATTGAATCAGATTTAAAAAGAACATGAATCAATACTCAAAGTAAAGATATCAACAGTGTAGTTTGTGTCACATGAGTAATTATGACTTACTTGTCAAGAAGAACTCTCTTTGATGTTGTTTGTGTATAAACCGGTATTTCGCCACAACCCACTTTCGTTCGCTGCAAGTTTAAAATTTCTAATAAGTTTAACAGGCAATTCAATGCGTTTATTAATTATAATCGGAAAATTTTCCTAAATTCGGTAAACAAATTCTGAATATTTTATACACGTATCAATTTTTATGAATGTGTGGATATAATTAACGGATTTCTATATTTCAGATCATTTTTCTACACCATTACAAGATCGTAGACATTCACCAAGCAAAGTATCACCAAATCGAGATCCAAAAAATCGATTTTTCAATGAACACAAATTTCTATCAGATTTTGAAACCGAACATGAAAAACGGCGTACCAGTGAACGTTTTTCCCGACCACTAGCACCACGTGGTCGAAGTAAAATAGTCACTCCTGGCGTAAAGAAACGAAAAACATCAAAAGATCAAAAAGTCAGTAAAGTAGGTAATGATGGCGATAGTAAATTAAATGGTAACGAAGTTTTGGATAATGATACGAGTAAATCATCACCAAAATTGAATAAGCCGGAATCCGAACTTCCTTTAGATTTGAATACTTTACATGAGCAAATTGATAGTACAGAACCGGTCTGTTCGAATTATTTGTTTATAGAAGAAGAAATATCTACATCGAATCAACAACCTCCATCAGCTCCATCCTGTCCAATGTTATTATCACCACGCAATTCGTTAATCATGTCACGAAAAGTATACTTAGAACCATTTGTACCAATGCAATCAAAAAAATCAATCGAAAATACACCCGTAAATCCGGTTGAAGCACGAATTCGACAAATTCAAAAGCAAATAAATAGTATAAAGAAAAAATTAAAGAAATTGGAAGAAACTAATGGCGCTACTGAATTAGATAATAAAGTTTGGATGGATAAAAAAGTTCGAGGCTATATGCAAGATTTGAATAAATTAAAGAAAGAATTAAAATGTTTGAAAAATAATACATCGATAATAAGTATTAGTCATCGACGTAACGATTCACAAAATTGCTATGAAGTTACAGTATCTACTAATACTGCAGCAGGTGAGGATGCCACCAATACTAGGAAACGAGTGGATATGTTAAAAGAAACTTTGGTTGATGTTCAAAAGGTAAATATAATTTTTTATTAGCATACTAATGTTTGCTTAATTTGATTTAAACTCCGATTAATTACATTGGGTAAATTTTCCTTTTTGTAACGACCGTTTAAAACTTATGGTTTCGATACGATTTTTGATCGATTTGTTTTGCATAACGTAGAAAAATAATTAAAAAATATTAATTACTATTAATTACTAGTCAGTTTTTAATAGATCCTATTAAAAACTGACTTTTGTCAGGGAAATCCTTCACCGTAAGCTAGTTTTCTTTGACAATCAGAAAGAAATATTGACTCAACATCTTCGTAAACCTCGAAAGCTAATGAACACTATGATTCAAAAAATTCATTAATTAAATTTCAATTTTTAAAAACCTTTGATACTTTTATTGCGTGAAACTGTGAGTTTTACCCAATGTGATTAATTTTGCTTGCCAATTATTTCGAATAATTATATGCCAAAACGTTAAGGTAATTTTTTTTATAAAACTTATTTTTCGTTCAATGACCCCCCTCCTTTTTTTGCTAAATATCGTAATGGTATTCAATAATATTTGAAATTTACACCAAAAATTAACAATATTTAAATTTTCAGCTGCTTAATAATTAATTATTTATTTTTATAGTGAACACCTATTTCGTCAATCCCGCACTTACACTTTACCCTTTCTTTATAAAGAAGGGTGAGTAAAGTGTAATACTTAATAAATAAGGGGTTAGACGTAGTACAAATATAATTTCTTTTTTGTTTTTTGCAATTTCTAGAAGTATTTTGAAATATTCGCTGAAAAGTCAATAGCTAAAACTTGACTTCCGGATAGCTAAATATTGACTTCCGGGTACGATTATTGGAGATATCTAAAAAAAAAAAACTATTCCAATCGTTAAATAGATATTGTTTTTGAAATCTGCAGGTCAATTTCCCTTAAATTTTAACGAAATAAAATACAAAAAAACTGTGTCAATTTTTTGTCTTAAGAAATTTATGAAAATTCGAGAGTCATCGCAATAAGTATACCGCCTACATCAAATTTAGGTTGTATACCTCCACTATCTGACGCACCTGGCGCCTTAAAGTGTAGTTCATAAAAAAATTGCACTCTTTTGCGTCAAATTGCAAATATAACTTAAGTCATACGATTATGTATAATATATGAAGGGAAGCGGAACTATTATTTACAACTTAGAGCTGGAGACTCCCATGTGAGATAGTACTTACAATATCTACCCTTCATAATCTACAGATTTTAAATTATCATAAAATATATAATACGTTGAAATTTATTTAAAATAAATTAAATTAAATTATGCGTGAATTTAATAACAACATGAAGAATCTAAAAATAACGCAGAATATTAAATTTGAAAATTATTATTTTAGTGAAATTTGATTTATATATTTTATTCCGAATTTTTTATTTCGGAACTCAATCTATAATTTTTTTCTTTTATTAATAAAATTTTTTAAATTTTAGTTTTGTAAATTTTTTTAATATATTTTTTTTGGTTTTATTATTTTCTAATCTTTGTTTTTCTAACTTCACAACAGCAGGGAATTTTTTCAAACTTGTATTTCCCAATTCATATTGCAGCGTTTGTCTGACAAAAGACAGCATGCAAATCGAAATGAAGAGATCAATCAAATGAATGATGAACAGTTAATTGATGAAAAAATTGCTGTGCAAAAAGCATTGTTGCATTTGGAATCAATCCATGGCAGGCCAGTGAGTAAAGAAGATCGTGATGTTGTACGTCCATTATATGATAGATATCGAATACTAAAACGTATTGTTGCTAGAACTTCAAATGTAAGTTTTGAAAAAAAAAAATTATATCCTAATATTTTTGTTTACGTGTTCTGAATTAACTTAAGCGTTATGTCTGTTCGGGTAAAAATTTTGCAATTGATTTTAAATTAACCTCTAGAATGATGAACTAGAGAACGATGACACAATATTATATCATAACTAGTTTTTACTCGCGGCTTCACTCGCGTTAATAACAAACCTAAAACAAAAACGCCATTCTTACAAAATATTTAATACAAATCATCTTAAAATAATAGCACCTAGCCTAAGCTTTATGTGTAATTATTCTCTTATAAACTAGTTATTTCGAGATTACAATCTTTCAATACCTCGCTAAAATATGGAAAAACTAAAATTAAAAAAAAAAAGTTTTGAAATGAAAATTTAATATAATAAATTAGGATACATTCACTTACAATGTAAGAAGCACACTACTATTAATTAAGGAGACAATCACTTACAATGTAAGAAATTACTCTATTGCTGTTAGTTAAGAGATTTATTCTTACAATTTAAGGAGTACACGCCATTACGACCTGTTTTAAATTTAATTTTAAATAGAACGTTTTAGTTTATTCATTGCCCCTCTCTTATCCAGGTTACTTGTTAAATAAAAAACGTGGGACGCATGAAAATCGTAATTGATGCATTTAATTGTATTGTATGCGCCCCACGTTAGCATTGGATCTCGGAGCTCGTAGAAGATCGTCTGAAATTTTCAGAAGCCAAATTTTTTTTAGTAATCTTAACATGTTTGTTTTTCGTTTTAGGCAAAACTAAACAACAGTATTACAGAATTAGGTACAATATTAGAACATGAAACAATGAATTTCGTATCAACTCCAATACAAGAAAACGATAAAGACGGTGATGATAACGACAATGAGGACGATGATTCTCCATCCAATACACCAGCTGGTAGTATGGATAGCAGTGATACCGATACATCATCAATCAATGAAAATTTACATGCATTATCATTAGAAGAATTACTGGATCAACTACGTTTAACACGCGAAGAAAAGAAACAAATACGACGCTCATTAAAGGAATACGAACATGAATTTGAAATGAAAACTGGTCGAAAATTACAGAAAGATGAACGATCATCAATGGAAAGTACTTATTTCATTTATAAGCAATTAAAAGGGAAATTAAAATTAATTGAAGTACTTATTGAAAAGAAACGACAAAATAAAAAAGGAACATAAATTGTGATTTTTTAATTTACGAATTTTATAATCTTGTTTTATATATATATATACATATGATATATTTATTGAAAGAAAAAAAGAAAAGTTTTGATTCGGAATTTTCGTAATTTTCACCAAATGTCTTCATTATAAAGGTAATTTTTTATAACTTTTGAAAAGACATTTTTGTGTGAATATTTTATTTTTCTCTTTATTTATTTATATATATATTTTTTTTCGTTTTTATTTTAAATACACTCATCGTCAAAATTAATCGACTACTGATAATTGTAATAAAAAATGAATAAAACGTCGAATTAGACTGGTATAAAATATATACCAGTCGAAAATGTTGATTGTTTTCCTTTTTTTGATAGTAAAATCGAAAACTAAAAACTAATGAGGGAAGAATTATTTTCATCACTGGCTTATTATAAAAGGTTGTCGTCATTACCACGTGTTGTTGACATAGGTTTCCTACTTGATTAAATAAACATACGATTATACTAAACATGATTAAAAAAAGTAAATTATTCAATATTAACCGATTAAATTTTTATTGATTCATATTGATTTGAATTTCGAAGATATTTATATTGTAATTATAAGTTGAAAATGTATGTAGCCATGACAAACTATGCTATATCACGATGACTAAGCTTGAACAATTCATGGAATTTGGACTTATTTTTCTTAAATGACACCACGGTTTGAAAAGCAATATATTTAATTTTTGATTTTTTTTTTTCAAATCGTTAAAAGGACCGTTAATTTTGTCGATGACTGTAATTATTATGTATGATCGTAATGATTATTACAATTTATTAAAATATATTTTATTCAAAGTTTAATTAATTGTTGATTTTTCATATCGACAAAGATATTGTACTCTCGAGACATAAATAAACCCAATATATTATTGGTTTAATAATTGTTTACAATTTTTTATAGTATTTAAGTAGATTAAAAAAAATAATAATTTATCAACAAAGAATTCCAATACGAAAATTTTTGTTTAAGTGTTTTGTATATTTAGTGTAAGAGGAAAGAAATAACTTATGAAAACTGTCCGTCCATTATATGAAATCGTTTTTCATTGAACAAATGATTTTATATAGATTGTTAAAAATTTCAAATTTACTATACACACATATCAGGAAAATTTCATGGCTCTTTATACTTTTTGTTCGATATTACAAAATTTTTACGGAAAATTTAATCATAAGTAATGGAACGATTGCTATTTTTGGTTTGTGAAAGTTACAAAACACTCGTAAATTTTGTATTTATTTTCGAGTTACTAGAATTATTTTTACCGATTACTTTTTCTCATTTTTTGATATTTAAGATACAAAATTACGATGGCCAGATGTTTGATTTAGAATCTGAAACAAGATGGTTTTCAGATTTCGACGAAATATGAATTTTGACTAGTTTCAAAGTGACTTCTGTATGCATTGCATATCGCAATAAGGCCCGTTTTCATAGTCAGTTAGTTGTACGCAAGCGCATTGCAATAATTTTAAATGTAGTGGAGCGCCGTAAGGTTTATACCTCGGAATCCAGGGCCAGTAAATAAATCTTTTTATAAACTATGGCAATGTGTTTTTAATAGCATATAGAAAAATGTTAAAAAAAATATTTTGTCCGATCTTAATTTTTTAATAATTATTATAAATAATTATTATTTTTTTGGAGTTTTCCTTAAGTTATATTAGTGTAAAATTAGATTTTAAAAAGAAGAACTATTACAAACTTCATGTTGGGTCTCAAGGGACTGCAGGTATAACGATGAAGGGTGGGGAGGGGAATAGAGGGGGCAACAGCAGCTGTTGGGTGTTGTTAACGCGGGCCCTAGCAGAATAGTACACGTGACAACTTACTAGGCTTCATATGTAGTTGTTGTTTGCTTCGAAAAAAAAAAAAAGAAAATAATTAAAAAATAAATATATTATTGTGGAGTGAGTGTGATAAAAGTTAATTACTGAGTTTTACAAACTTACAAACAGCCTCGTATCAAAATGGGTGAACCATGCAATAGTGATAATATAAATAATGATTGCCTCATTTGTGACAAAATTGGATGTAGCTCTGAATTAAGCTCTGAGCTAAGAGATATTATAAAAGTCACTAGAGGAATACCAACACTGAAAGCTGCTTCTGTGGAAAGAGGGGATGGACTTTCTCAGTATTTAAATACTTGCGAATTTGTTTACGTGCATTCAGTATGCAGACAAAAATATATCAATAAAGGATGTATTAATGCTTATTTAAAAAAAAAGAACACCACATCAACATGTTCTCCACCTAAAAAAAAACTGCGAACGGCTACTTCTATTGATTTTGATTGGAGAAATAAGTGCTTTTTATGTGAAAAAGAAGCGGATGAAATGAAGGAAAGAAGAAAGTCCAAATCGGTAAGACAGCAAATCAGCTACGTAACTACTTCTGAGTTCAAGCAAACTATTTTAAATTTGGTAAGCGAAGAGAAAAGCGAATATTGTCGCAATATCCATAAAAAAATTGTAGGTGTGTTAGATCTAGTAGCTCAGGACGCTAAGTATCACGCGGATTGTTATATGCGTTTGAAAACTACCGTAAAACAGACCCAGAGAGATAAAAAAATTCATCCAGTCACAATACAAGTAGATGCAGCAATGGAGCAGATTTTCAAATATATTGAAGAAAATGATGACTGCCAGTTTTCACTGGCAGAATTAAAAAGTATTGTGACAATTGATCATATTCCTGATGATAAAACGATAAAAAAGAGGTTAATGAACCATTATGAGGATAATATTGTATTCTCCAGTAAATTTGGATCTAATACAATCATATGTTTTAAAAAACAACAATATGAAATATTGTCCGATAACTGGTACAGTCAGAGGTCAAAAGATGATGAAGAAGAAGAATATCGTATTTTGAAGGCTGCTGGTGAAATTTTACGACGACACATTCGGACGCAGGTTTATGATAATAAAATGTATCCGGCTAGTGATAAAATGTTTAACCATGTTCATGAGACAATACCAAAATCTCTGTCATTTTTGTTATCAGAAATAATTTTAAATGACAAAAGAGGTAAACCAGAGTTTATAAATCATTATCAAACGAAATGCGCCTCAATAGCTCATGCGATAATATCTGCAGTAAGGCCTCGTTCATTTATATCACCACTGCATGTGGCTTTAGCTGTTACTCTTCATAGAAAATTTGGCTCCAAAAAAATAATAGAAATATGTAACGCTTTAGGCTTTTGCGGATCATACAAAGAAGCAATAATTTATGAAGCTTCTGCAACATTCACAAGTCCTGTGAAAATAAAAGCAGGTACTTTTGTACAATTTGTGCACGATAACGCAGATTTTAACGTCAACACACTAGACGGCAAAGATACTTTTCATAATTTGGGTTCGATTGAAATTGTAACTCCGAGCGATCAAATAGAAACCAGGGAACCAATTAAACGTTTAGATAAGATTCCAACAGAGACAACTATTTCTGATCAAGCTCATGTACCTCTTCAAATATATCCGGCTGCTGCTGGTGAAGGATTGAAAAAACTTCAAATAAAAATTTCGGAGCAAGAGCCCAATTTAACCCCCACAGTTTTTTCAAAATTGAACATTCTCTGGATGTATCTAAAATTCAAAACCAATAATGACTTCCCCGGATGGACTCTGCAGATGCCGCTTTTGAACACTTCAAAAGAGTATATTTACAAGTTCAAACATGGTTCGGAAAAGAAATATCACCAGAAGAATGGGGTTGGAAAGATGAACGCGGAATATTGATACCGCTAACAATGACGCAGCGACCAGCTCCAGAATCTTTACTAAAAATTATTTTTTGCGCATGCAAAACAGGATGTGGAGCATCTTGTGGGTGCAGGAAAAGTGGATTAAACTGCACTGCAGCTTGCTCAGAATGCAATGGTGATAGCTGTACTAATCCTTTACCTACAATCTACATCAACGAAATCGACGACGACGACGACAATAATGAACAATAATGTATATAGTTAAGGTTAAATTTTCTTTTGTAAATAATTTTTTTACGAAAATCTAATAAATTAACATTGAATTTACTCTGCAAACATAATTTATTACATATAAAATTAATATCTTTACTGTAAACATTTTTTCCCCCTTGCGCCTTTCATTTTTCAGTAAATTGTTTATAAAAATTGTTGTAATCGAGATCGGCCAATTTTTTTTTTTTAACTTTTTTATTTGCGGTTTTAATAATGCAGTCAAACACTTGTTATACAGATTCATTGACTGGCCCTGGGTTCCGAGATTTTACCATTTTTATGTCTTACGGCGCTCCACTAATGTATAAAAATATAAAAGCGTTTGCGTATCCGACTATATTGAACCAAAAGTTAAAAATATATTATCAAATGACTGTTTTGAACGTGGACCGTAACATGGGAATACATAAATATCAGAAAGTAGTATTCGTAGTAGTATGCCTCAATTCTACCAAAGTGATTGTTTTCATTCACTTCGGCGTGTAATTCCATCAAATCGAAGTTAAATCTTGAAAAAATACATCTTTAGTTTTGCGCAGACAAAAATTCATTGTGAATTTTATAACTTGGCTATGACACATTTGGGCATCACTTAGATCTCCAAATACAATTTTGAAACATTTGATTTTTTTTGCAAATGACCCAATCAAAATTGTTTAAATGTAATTTAATATTTGTGCAAAGAAGTCATGCAGTATCCAAGTTCGTTAATTTTGAACAAATTGAAATCCAAATTTGCCGCAACGTATAAATAACAAAGCCTTCCCTGAATAATTTTAACGTCTCTCTCTCCGTGATTTTGTTCTTTCAAATATCAAAAAAATTCCTTATCAAATAATTTTCACTAGTTTATTTTCAGTATTCAAAGTTTTCGGATTGGAATTCTATTTCGAAATTTACGCAAATAATAAATTATATTCGTAAATAATTTATTATGAAGATACACGGGAAAAACGATTTTAATATAAAATAATGTATCGTCTGTACTCTAATGTAACATTTTGGTTGATGATTACATTATTTACAATAGTAACTCCTGAAAATAAACTCATGTATAGTTCTGATAAAAAAAACATTACTATTGAATATTGTTTTGTTCGTCTATTCTTCATTAATCTAATTAATGATAATTTTTCTATTATTTTTAAGATTTGCGTAAAACAAGAATGGCTATTTCGAAATAAATTGCAATAAAAATTTAGTAAATTCTTTTTCTGTTTTTAATACATTTAATAAATAATTAATATACAGATTACTGAGTAATTAAATAATATTCTTCATCAGTTCAACATTTTCAAACAAGGGATAACACAAAATCAAAAAATATTTTATTATGTAAAAACTTGTATATTAATCGAAAGAAAAAAAACGTGTTATAATAATCCTTATTTGAAAATATTAGTAAAATATTTTCTTTATAATTGAATCTTTTTTTAAATCAGAAAAAATTAACAACACACATATTTGTAGTCGAATTTTCCAAATATTTTCAGTGTTGTATTATTCATTTTAATTTTTGGGTCCAATGCGGGATATGGCTATGATTTTATTTTTGCTACATTCACAATGAAATTATAATTATAGTTTTTAGATGTTTAGAGAAAATTAAGAATATAATATTTTAGTAGTTAAAATTTCTTTAAGCAATACGAAATAAATTTGCAGTGAAGTTACAGAAAATCTACTATTGTCTCATCACAATAACACGCTGCTATCCAGTATAATCTTTAATTTAAGGTGAAGTTTGTATTCTCGACGCAATTTATTATTAACGGCTTCGAATTGCCTGTGAATAGGATAATTCCGCGACGTTTTATCTCACTTGCGTTACTACATAATTCATTGCGTTTTAATTTTCACTTTATATAGATCACTGGTTAAAAATAATGGATTTTTTTTCACTCAATTATACTGGTTTGACTCAAAAACATTTATGGAATACCATTGGACTGTATTGTTCGTGAATTTACCATCAGATCACAACCAGCTTACGTAACTTCGCGCTTTTAGAAATGTTTTTTTTAATATGCAAACCTAATATGGGACTAATTATTAGGCCTATATATTAATTGCTATATATTTTTTTAGATAATATAGACTACGACTTAATTCTACTTAAATTTTCTTTTTCCTTAGTTTTGTATTTATTAAACGCATTGAAAATGCCTATAATTTTCTTTATGTTTAAGATATAATGCTGTGATACTTCTATTAGTAAATTTTTAGAATAAATAATTTTCATTATGAACGTAGCTTAAAAATTTTTTTTAGAAAAAAATTAGTCTAATGCTGTGCATTTTTTTAGGTTTAAAAAGAAATGTAGAATCATTTCAATTTTAGTTTAATCGAATATGTATATAAAAAATAATAATACAATTCTGAAGATAATTTATTTAAAAGTAAGGCACTATATGCTATGAGTATTCTAGGACGCCATTTTTAATCCTCTTTCATGGATCAGCATTTGTATTGTTTATATTTCAATAGAAATATGAAGAAATATAGATATTTTTCTAGTTGTCACGAATATATTTTCCGATTTTATAATGTATAAAAAGTTACTTGACAGATTGTGTTTATTTATAGAGCGTGTAGAGGTCTCTATCAAAAACACAAACCCACTTAACGAATAGTACTTAAATACGTATATTTAATAGTTTTTTAATACCATGTAGTTAATTTTTATATGCTGCTAAAATGGCAGCTGCTAAAGAGGAGTTATAATGGCTGACAGAAAATAATGTAGAGAATACCATCATATATAGGGCTTGAATAAAACTATATTCTTTGGTTAATTAATGTACTTCTGCTTATAATAAAAATACATGGAATGTTAAAATATATATAAAAATCAATGAAAAAAATACCATACATTGCTTTGGAATATACAAAATGCATCATATAATAAAAAATTAAAAGTAAATCTACCTATTACCAACTGCAATTGAAATATTGCTTGTTTATTATATAAACTTGTATAATCCAGTTTACAATAAATAAATAAAAAATCTTGCAATATATAAAATAATTGTTTTAATTTACCCTCTGTTTAAAGGTTAGTTGGTTAAGTCAATATACACATCTTACCGAGGGTGCTTGCTTGATTCCCGCTGTCGCCATAAATTTAATTATTGTAATAGGGCAGATTTTACCATTTTATAAAACATTAAAAAAATCACCCAAAAATCAAAAAACAATTTTCCCCTAAACTCCTTTGAAAAATTTGGCACAAATTTTTGTTTTAAAATTTGATTAAACTCCATTTATAAGGTATTTTGACCCAAAAATTACAAAACTTGAATGTATTTACCGATAGAATGTAGAATTTTTGGAGTATAGCTTAAAATTGAATTCGGTGAGCGATATCTGAGAAACAAGACATTCATCGTAAAATAAATGTCATTTTTGTGTTATTCAGATTTTAATTTACCTAGAAAATGGCGAAAATAGGTCGATCGCATCGAATGCATTAGCTTCAAAAACAACACATTTTACGAAATAAACTATATGTTAACTAACTGATCTGTAGAATTTTCTGTTTGTGACATAAATCTATAATTTTTTTCTCAGAAAGTTTAATTTGATAGTTGAAAGTTTACTTTAATCGTTGTTTCATCCATGGTTTTTCTAATTCTTCTAATTTTAAATTATCGAAATAAATTAATCTAATTTAATAAACAAATATAAAATTCAATAATTCATAAATTAAAATTTTAAAATACTAGACAATGATGTGCAAACTAAATTGACACAAATTCTTAAATCTTATCTATAAAACATTTTTTTAATGTTTTTTTTCATTATCTATTTTATTTACGAACAAAATATAAAAATTAATTAGTGAATTCCCTTCGGCTGAAATTTTATAAATACAGTGACATTTATGAGAGAGGCTTGATGAAGAAGACAAAGCTAGAACGAGTATAAATGTCAAATGAATTTATAAGTTTAGGTTATTTTAAATAACTATAAACTTTGCAATGTGTTTTTTTTTTAATTTTTGAATTATAATAATCGTTTTGAATTTAACGATTAAATTGATAATAATTTATCAAATATAATAATAAATTAAAATTATTGATTGTTACTAAATAGAGGTGTGAGTGCGGACTAAAGTATGTGTTCCAAAAAACAAAAAACTGTAAGTATAGTAATTTGATTTGGTTGCCTTTTATTTACTATTTTTCTAAAGGATTAATACGATATTTTTTTTTGCGGATTGGAAGTGTTTAAAACCTTGATACATTTAATCATAAACGTTTTTTTTTTTGTATTTTTATTCATGCATGATTTAATTTTTATTTGATTGTCATGAACAAATTTATTTATTTTTTTTTATAACAATGTCATGTATTTTTCAATTATTTCTGGTTGAAAAATTTTATGTAATCGGCGATTTCTTGTAAATTTCCAGAAAAGATCAATGTTAAAAATTAGCCTTGATATTTATAAATGTCATACCTATAATAATAATTATTCAATTTTATTGTCGATAAACGTCAAAACCCATAAACCAAAACTGTACCTACAAGAATGTGTTTTGTGAATTTACAAATTTAATATACTTCGACCAGAAATCTAAAAAAAAAATTGTATTTATTATTTATTTTTAAAATATTATAATTTGAAATACAAGTTTCCGGAAATTTAATTCATTTATTCTTAAATAAATTTGAAAACATAAAATTTTAGTATTCAGTTACTCCTGGACTTTCTAATCGTCTGGTAATATACCCATATGTGAAGGTATGATTCTTGTTGCGGCGGGTGAGGGTTGTTAAGGTTGTAAAGCATAAGGTACAACACAAGAGGAAAATTCCTTGGTAAGAATTGAAACCAAAAAAATTGTATCTACTATGTTTTTATAAAAAACTTAAAAGTATAAAATAATTTTTCTAATATCAAACGAAAAATATGAGGCGCATGCAACAGATATTGATATAGCCCGGGAGGTAGCGTTGCAAATGACACAATCAAATCTCGATTAATTTATGTTGGAATTGAATGTTTATAACACTGTTTATTTACACTGTTATGAAAGTCAACAGGCTCCGAGAGGGTGGACGTGTGGAATACAAGTTTCTACTGAGTAGCCATGCAATCTCCATCTAAGGCAATCAAGTGTCATATTCAGCTGACAATTATTCCACCCGTAAATATTCTGCTGACTATTTTTTTTAATTTACTAGATTATTGAAGCTATCTATATTATTAATTTCAAGCGACCTGAAATATATTTTATTATTTTTACACCTTGGGTGCTAAACCGCCATTCGATTATCAATTTTATATAAACTTTCAATAACGCAACCTCCCGGACTAATACATTAATAGCTCAACTAATGTTACTGCATGTGCTTCATGTTTTTCGTTTGAAATTAGAGAAATTATTTTATACTTTTTAGCCGACTATAAAAATATGGTACACTCAAAATCTTCTTTATTTTTTTTATTTTTCTCTCTTTTTTTCGTCTTTTCGCCTTCGTTATTCTTTCTCTTGTTTTCGGTTTTTTGTCTTTTTTTTACACATTTTCGTGCATTGTTATCCACTTCTGAACTATGATTCAAGTACCTAACTTATCGAGTTACCTAGCTCAAGTTAGTTTCAAATCAAATACAAAATTCCACTCGGACAGGCATAGAAGAAAGTGAATTAATAAAAACATGTTAAAATAAAAGAATTAGAAAACTCTGCGTAAGCTGAGAGAGTATCTCAATCGGCCTTGAGAATCTCTCTGACGTAATATTGACAACAGTTTAGAAAACAAATCATCTTATTTAAAGGAATTATACAGTATAATTGTTATTTAAATAATAAAAAATTGTTTAGTGATAAAAGTAAGTAACTCATTTTATTTACTTAATTCTACAAGATAAAGAAATTGAATATAAAAAAACCCAACTACATTCTTAAAATCAACTAATGATACTTGAAATAATGAACGTAATATACAAAAATGAATTTTTATACTCCAAATTTCTTTATCGGTTTTCATCTATAATGACTTTTACCATCAAGTTTGATGTTTGGTCGTCATCTGTCGGGGGTCACGTTACCACAAAATATTTTTTTTTTTCATATCTTATTCCAAATTCACACTCGATAAGTTTTGAAGAAGTAAATGTTTTTTGACAACATACATTTTATCGCCAAAAAAACGAATCTAACCACACATCATTTATTAGTTTTTAATTTTTAAATTGAAAAAAAAAATTACGATCGATTGATATTATCTATGTATGATAACCATAGAGAAAATATACATAATACGACCTTTAGAATCGTGATGAATTTGATGTCCGATGAAACGAAAATGCGTTACGATAAAGAAACACACACATAAATGCATAGGATTTAGTCGACGAGAGTATGAGATAGAATATATTACACATTTTGATGTGTATGATTATATATGGATAATGTATGTGTGTGTCTTTGCCATACATTTTATACTCTCGGTCTCTTCTTAGTGCGATGCTTCATAGTGCCCCTACTGTCGTCTACTAAGCATTATCCATATGTATGCGCTCTTGTGTAGTGATACTTTATATCTATTTCATCTTTCGTAGGCTACTTTTCAGATGTTTCATTTCTGCCGTGTCAGAATTGCCCACACAAACACATTTTTTTAAAAATCAATTGTAGCAATTAGTTTGCTTCTTAAAATTAACCATGCATTAAATTCTGTAATCTTATTGGCCAATTTTTATGCAAAGCTTTATTCAAACTATATACAATTTTAGTAAATTATGATAAATCTCACCAATTTATTTTCCCAAAAATTGCCTTCCAGATCAAATAAATAACCTTTCTTTTGTGATTTCGCCGCAGTCGGATAAAATAATTCAATGTACTTTTAAAATTGTACTCAGAAAAGATAAGAAAATTAGATTAATTTATTTATAATAACAGTTTGTTCCACATTTTTTGACCTTATCATTGTAAGTACCGTATTTGTCTATTATTAATAAAAACAAATATAAGTGACCCCCTTTTTGACAAATGCATTAATTACCACTAATTAGTTTGTGTTTTTATACTAATGGGGATTTTTTTTTCAAAATTGTACAAAAATTGCAATCGAAGATATAAAAACATTGGGGTAATGAAATTTTGTAATATACGTTTGATAGGAGGGGAATGTACAAAATTTTGTGCATGAACTTTAATGCATTTTTTTAGTTTCCGTTAAAAGTGACTGAAAAATTCTTAACTGCGGTTTTTGAAGTCAATAATTACGAATTTAGAATTAAAAATTTACAACAAATATTTAGTTTGTGATATAAAATGTGTTTTTTTACACTTATTTTTGAATTGGGTTGTTAGTTTTCGAGATATCACTAGAAATTTATCCAAAATATTGACTTTTGAATCGAATTTCGGGTGCTATATCAAAAACTGCCCATCCAATAGTTAAATGAATGTTATTTTTGAAATCTACAGGTCAGAAGGTTATAGCTTAAGAATATAATCTTATCTAAATCGGAGAAAAAAAATTTGCGTCATTTTTTGTTTGTTTTATCCTTAAAGAAAATTACGAAAATCCGGATATCATTTATCGATTATGTTTACAAGATAAGATTATGTTTATAAGTGTAGTTTGACCTGTAGATTTCAAAAATAACATTTTTAAAGATTAAATACGTAGTTTTTGAGATATCCGAAGAATGCCGATTCGGAGATCCATATTTCGCACAAAGTTTAAGCAATATCTCCAAAGGTGGCTTTTTTTCACTTTCCGAGAACTTAATTACATTAGAAAATCAAACATGGGAATTTCTTTTGGCAAAAAGCTGTGTTTTTCGACAAAATTCAATCCAAATATCGTTTCAGAACACCCAAAAATTTATTTGAACAAGTATATACAATAAATAATTCTATTTATTCATTTATTAGGCTAAAAGCATCCTAAATCCTGATTATTTGTAGTGTTAGCCAATCACTGGATTGCAAATTTGATCATCTCGGACTAAGCTTAGAATATAATTTTTCAGTAAAAATACTCGACTTTTGAACTCGAAGTTTTGTTTTGAAACAGATATGCACATGTTATGTCTTTTATAAAAAAACAAATATAAATAAAACTGACTGGGAATTCCAAATTTCAATTATTTTAATTTTCAATTCAATGCCAATAATGTACACAAAACTTCCTCGCGATGTACGAATATGCTTACTATAGTCGGTACGTCTCCAAAAAGAATAAATGGCAATTAGATGAAAAAGTGATGCATTTTCTACATTTCAATCATATTTAATTTTCTACAGCATTTTGAAGTAAAACTTCTTTACGCACGTTTGACTTGGGAAGTAACCTGATGAATGCGTGACCAGAGCGTTACAAAATGTTTGATCGGGCGAATCGAACGGCAGTTGAGTGGGCGAAGATAGAAAAAGAGAGTAAAAACGTATATATATAGTTGAGAAGGAGATATAAGTGAATAAAGAAAGAGATGTAAGCTATGAATTGATAGAGAGACATAAGTTAGTGACGCAAGAAAGAGAGAGAGAAAATTTACATACATAAAGATGGAGTTAAAGAAGTTTTACACCAGTCGTTTGGTCTAAAGCACACTCATTCATTTTCTGGATTATTATTAAATTCGGATGAACTGTTCACTAGATATCGGCATTTAAGTGAAAAAAGGGTAAATTAAGCGTACTAAACCCGCGTAACGTTAATTGATAGATGAGATATTTCTAAAATAGGATTATTCCAAAAATCTTCACTATTTTTGACCACAAATTTAAAATTACTAGAGTCACATTTCAGCGGTCGAAATTCGACCATAATCACTCAAAAATGAATATCACCTTTAAACAAACCAGTGCCTTTAAGCAATACAGTATATTAAACAAAACAGTATATATGAGTGTGATTGGTAGTGTGTATAATATAAGCCACACCTCTTATATATGTGTGTATCATAGTGTGTGTAATGTTTTTTTAAATATTGATTTAATGTATTTTTTATGGATAATTTAAAAAAAATAGCATTCTCCAATCCTTCTCTATATAAACTATGAGGGTGCCGAAAATCATACTCCTCCGTCTACTCAATTTTCGTAAAGAGGGGTAGAAAGTTTTTGCTTTACGTATTAATAAATAGATTTAGTTGTAGAGTTGTGCAAGTTTGAATGAATTTCAATGGTGGGTAGACCGACGGACACGAAACAAAATTTTATAAAAAAAGTTCCAAAACGTCAACGTACAAAAAAAGAAATTTTGAAATCAGAGCAAAAAAAAAATTAGTACCGCCGAACTCGGAAGTAATAAATTAATAATTAATAAAATATAAAATTATTAATTAGTACTTTTTAAATTTTCCATTCAAAATAAAATTACTTGGATATCATTAATTTTTAAAAATTTGTGTGTGCACTCCACACAACTTCCATCTCTACTCATAAAACTTGGAGTGTTACTCCAATATCTACTATAATGCAAATCCTCCAAGTTTATCAAATCATTAAATGATTTTCCAGTGATTCAGGGTTTGATAGACTTTCTTTTACCTTAAAAGAAAGTAGGTAATAGCAAATAAATGTTTCTCACTCTAGAGTCCAGAGGAAGTCAACAAAGTTGTTGAAACGTTGGCCAGAAAAAAAAAAAGTAAAAAGTTTAAGCGCACATTATTTGTCCAATCTTCCTTAAACCAATCAATAACGTAGGTAATGTTTTCGAATTAAATTTTCGATGTCGAATTTTTACTCGAACAGATTCTCAAATATTGGTTTTTAAGAAATTGTCTATCTCTTGACCTACCAGTCCGAATATATTTCAAGATATCTTCCGAACCAAAAGAACTGCAAATCACCAAGCTTTATAATTGAGCTTCGAAATCTCCAAGGACGAGAAATGTTCGTCAATATCGACCTTTTCTTCAACGAATTTCTTCAAACTTAGTATATTCATAGAAAATTTTAAGCTCTACAACTTTTATTTGAAACATTCCTCTGGGAAAATTTAAATAAAGGGTGAAAATTCAATTAATCATATTTATGTAAATTCAAATAAACAAAAAAAGGCGACTACCTGAAACTTTCTTGCTAACTTAAAATTATAAAATACACCATAAAATTAGTGTTTTTTTTTTGTTTTTTTAAAATAATTTTTTCAGTTTAAAATAATGTTTTAGATAAATAAAATTAATCCCGATAAACAACTCAACGTAAGAGTTGGGTATTTAATGTTTTTAAATTGGTATAAAAATTCGCAATTTTTGTTGTATTTGAGTGTACTTTAATTCACTTATTTATTAGTTTCTTGTATTATTTTGCTTCGTGTTTTGTTTGTTTACAATGGATGCGTGTCAGAAGTTATACTTCTTCGGTATCATTACAAACAATTTTTAATTGCAGGCAAATAATTAATTACAATAAAATATAAAAGGGCTGGAGAAGGATAGTCAACACAGTCAATACTGCTCAGTTTAAATTTGAAAAAATAATTATATATTTTCTTACATTAAGTGTAACATAAATCAGAACAACAGTTTCAATCTGTGAATTTTGTGTGACGGTTATGCGCGTGCATCTTAAAATTACACTCTCATCATTGTTTCATAGCGCGCTTAAAGAATTATAACTTCAATAAATATTCCTAGTTATAGTTTTTATGCTAGCAAGAAAGTTGTTTGACGTGTCGCAGCGTACTTTTTGTCGAGTACTCAGCATTTTCATAAATTTTCATAAAGTATACGCATGTTTACCTCTGAAAGTTGATTCCTGTATGATTTTTATAATTAATTGTATTTGCAAATACCTTAACATTTAATTGCATGTAATTAAGATAAAAAAAAAATGATATTGTTTTTATTTAAGTATATGAGGAATTACAATTTTAAGTTATTTATGATGGCTACTTATAAAATTAACGTATAATATTAATAATGATAATTTCAAACTATACCTATATATTTTTACTTTACCATTTACGTCAACATTTTTTAAATTTTGTCAATGAAAAATCGTTTCAAATAAAAGGCATTTGTTTTCAATAATTTTTGTGTTTGAATTTTCCTTCTATCTGTTATACCTTAAAATTGCCATGAATTCACGTTTTAACAAATTCTGTCTGAAGTAGCATCAGAAAATCATACGATGTTATCTGATGTAGGCCATCTGCTAGTTAAAAAAGTAATTAATAAATTTAAAAAATTTGAGCACCTAATTTTAAGCATATCTAAATTTAATTTTGCTTTGCTAGCTTGACTAATATTTGGTATTATATAATTCCTGTGTCCTTGTAGACACAAACAAATAAGATGTATATCAAATGAGATTTGAAAAAATAATTTACAATATTTAAAAAATATAAATAAAGTTTTTAAGATAATAAATATGGTGATAATAATTTATAAAATCTAAAGTGTATTTAGACTGAATACTAATCATATCAAGTCATTGATAAACACACTTCTAACAATTGAAGATAATAATTAATAGAGTTAATTGTTTAGATACTCAGCATATGATTGAATATCATTGTATGGACAATTTTTATTTAGTATACATAAAATACTATAAATATCTAGTCTATTGGCCGATTTTTATTTTTGAAACTTTATAAAAAAATAAGTTTATTTATTGAAAGTAGCTTTTGCATTCCTTCTACCTTCATGTAAAGTTATGTAATCAAAAAACGTGACAACCTGAATCTGTCACGCTTACTTAAAATTATAAAATACACTAATTTAGTTTTAAATGAATGTTTTGATAGTTGAGAATTCTGAAAATCGGTTATTTAAACGGTTTTTAAATGATAATACAAATTCAGTGTCGTCGCATTTACTGATTTTGTGAATATACTTGTGGTAGATTTTCTTTGTTCGCTATAGTTTATAATGGTAAAATTTACAATTGATGATGACAGTTTTCATTATATTTCATAATCGATATAAATTATATGATACAAACTTTCTGATTTTATGTGATAGGCCTATTAAAACCATGTAATACGGAGGTCGTTTATTTTAATTATAATCCGGGAGGTGGCGTTGCAAATGTCACAATCATGTCAAGTCGATTTATTCATTTTGGAATTGTTTATTAGCAGTCCATACACTGTTATGAAAGTCAGCAGGCTCCGATAGAGTTGACGGACGGGATAAAAATTTTTGCTGAGTAGCCATGAAATCTCCATCTGAAGGAATCAAATGTCATATTCAGCTGACAATTATTCCACTCGTAAATATTCTACTGACTATTTTTTTTATTTACTACATTATTGAAACTATCTCTATTATTAATTTTAAGCGACCTGAAATATATTTTATTCTTCCTCCACTTTGGGTGCGCCGGCTGAACCGCTATTCAATTATCAACTTCATATAAACTTTCAATAAAATACGATCGGCCTGATGTCACCATGAAAAATGCAACGCTACCTCCCGGTCTGTTATTAATTATTATTGTTGTTGTAAGTGTCATGGATGAAATTTCCAATTAATTTTCATAACCAGAATTTTTTACTTGTGACCAATAAATTATTATTAATTATTGCTTGCATGAAAATTAATTAAATACAAGCAATAAAAATTTTCAAATAAAAACATTTAAAAAATCAATGTAAAAATATATGAAAATTGTTGTCATACAACTTTGTAGCATAAAAATTTTCTCTGATGCTTACAGTTTTTTACATTTATTTTATATAAAATAGATTTTATAAAAAATATATAAACTAATTTGTGTTTTTTGTTTCACCAATTAATTTTATAAATTAATGTTGAGATACGTTTCACAAACTCCGTCTCCAAACCATACAAATAATAGATTTTATAGATAGATTTTTCATTAATTCGAAGAAAAAAATTCATTGCAGTTATATTTCTTTAGGCGTTATGAAAATGATAAGGGTGAAATTTTATGATGTGCGCAAACCACCGTCACACAAAATTCACAGGTTGAAGCTATTCTTATGATTTATGTTACACTTAATGAAAGAAAATAAATATTTATTTATTTAATTTATCAAATTTAAACTGAG
Organism: Chrysopa pallens; assembly: GCA_020423425.1. Taxonomy (NCBI): domain Eukaryota; kingdom Metazoa; phylum Arthropoda; class Insecta; order Neuroptera; family Chrysopidae; genus Chrysopa; species Chrysopa pallens. The sequence continues at coordinate 133,920,019 of CM035591.1, forward strand.
CTGTATTAACTGTGTTGACTATCCTTCTCCAGTCCTTTTATTATTTAATTGTAATTAATTATTTGGATGCAATTAAAAATTGTTTTTTAATGATGCCAAAGAAGTATAACTTCTGTTGCGCGTACATAACGTACACGCACCCAATTTTTTTATCTCCAAATCTGTATTCAGTGTATAAATTATTTCATAAATAGTATTACAAATGATTAATTAAAATCTTAATGCATTTAATTGAATGGCGTAATTAGATAGTTATACTACGTATTAATTTGTAAAATATTGGAGTGTTTGGAAACAGCACAAGATGACTTCAATATGGTTTTCCAAACATGGTATCTATTTCCTATTTCAGTCTCTAAAATAAGCTGGCGACTGCAGCTTCGTTTGCATGATTAATAGAGAAGAAATATCGTACAAATTCCTTCAATTCATATAAATTATTTGAATAAATTAGACATTGTTTATTTAATTAGACCAGTGTAGAAGCCTTTAAAAATGTGAAAAGAGTGAAAATAAAATTATAGTAGAATGAAACGCATTGGAAACGGAAGAGAATATAACCAAAAATGAAAGAAAAAATAATTTACGGATGATCTGAGCTTGGGAAGTGGAAAGGGGTGAGATTTTAAGGGTAAAAACACGGTTTATCTCGATTTCCGGAAAATGAAATAAAGTTAAATGGCAAAGTTGTAGGTAATTATAAAGATCTACAACTTTTGTATTAACACTTTTTCACATAACCTCAAAATTGAAATAATCAAGTTTTTGGTTCTTTTATTTCTAGCTTTTACAAAAAAAATTTCTCTAACGAAAACTTATTTTTTTATGTTCCAAATACACTGTAATTTTTTTGATTTAAAATATTTCTTTTTTCAACTTATTTTGAATATATCCAAAAACCACCCTAATTTTGAATCCAAAAATTTGGAATTTATGTGAAAAAAGTGTAAATACAAAAGTTGTAGATCTTTTTATATCGCTAATACTTCGCCATTTAACGTTTTACCATAGTTTGGCCGGAAATCGAGAGAAACCCTTAAAAATTCACACCCTTTCACTCAGATCGCTCGTAAATTATATTTCCTTTCATGTTTATTATATTCTCTTCCTTTTCCAATCCATTTCATCCTACTATATTGTTTTTTTCACTTTTTACCATTTATAAAGATTTCTACCCTGGTCTAATTAGTTAGAAACCCGTTTGTAAACATTCAATTAATATACTTTTAAAACAAAATTTACAATACCTGATAATACTTTAAATCATATAATTTGTTAATCATACGATTTAAATTTTTGTTCGACCATGTAGAAGTTCAAGATCTTGCCATTGGTTTAAAGTTTTAAATTTTTTTAATTTCTGTGTTTTTTTTTTTTTTTTTAAATCTACTAACCTTCATATAAAATTGTAGTATATATAGTTGTTCCAAATTGATAAGAAGATTCCTGAGTAATGACGTGTCTTGTTAATAATCTAACTTTTAAATATTTAGGTTTATTATAAAAAATAAGTGCGTGTACTTATTTACGCGCGTAAAATTCTTTGGCATCATTAAAAAACAATTTTTAATTGCATTCAAATAATTAATTACAATAAAATAATAAAAGAACTGGAGAAGGATAGTCAACACAGTCAATAAAGCTCAGTTGAAACTTGAAAATAAATGTATATTTTCTTCCATTGAATGTATCATTAATCATAACAACAGCTTCACCTGTGAATTTTGTGTGACGGTGATGCGCGCGCATTTTATAATTTCACTCTCATCATTTTATCATATCTACTAAAAATGTACAATTATTTCAAGAATAAAACTTATAATAAGCGACATGCCACTTTACTCAAGCTAAAATGTCTTAATAGGTCAAAAATAGCTGTATATTTGAAAAGACTATAGGCACCAAGTATCTGAATATTGCATCTAATCGCACCTAAAGAAGTATAATTTCAATAATAAAACTTATAATAAGCGACAAGCCACTTTACTCAAGCTAAAATGTATAAGTAGGACAAAAATAGCTGTATATTTGAAAAGACTATAGGCACCAAATATCTGAATATTGCATCTAATTAACATTTATGCAATCATTTTTCAAAGAATTCATTTATTTTAAAACTTGTTTGGTTTTACGTCTCCTTAGGGATTTACTTACTCAAATGTTACAAATAAATCAGTTTAAATAAATAAAATGTAACTTTTTCTAGCCATGGTAGAATTTATAACAAGCCATGGTCAATATGGTCTTTAGGGACACATCAATAATAAGTGTTCAATTAAGTAAATAAATTTATTCACTGGTAAGAGTTGAAATTGATTATGAAATTTCTATACTTAATTTTGATTTTACAATCACTTGGTTTTAAAAGAGATTGCTAACTCTTCGTTAATGTAAAAACTTTCAATTTTCCCGTACAAATAACTCAAAAAATACTTATGCAAATGTATTGAAATTTGGTATGCACAAAATTGACATAAAAACCGAAGAGTTTTTCTCGAAAGAACATGTCAAATAGTCCGGGAAGTAACGTTACAAATGACACAATCATTTCAAGTCGATTAATACATGTTGGAATTGAATGTTTATTAGCAGTCATTACAATGTTATGAAAGTCAGCAGGTTCCAAGAGGGTGGACAGGCGGGGTATAAATTTCTGTAGCCATGCGATCTCTATCTAAGGCAATCAAATATCATATTCAGCTGACAATTATTCCACACGTAAATATTCTGTTGACTATTTTTTTTATTTACTGCATTATTGTAACTATCGGTATTATTAATTCCAAGCGATCTGAAATATATTTTATTATTCCTCCATCTTGGTGCGTCTGCTAAACTGCCATTCGATTATCAAATTCATATGAACTTTCAATAAAATCGAAAATTGATTGACCAGGAAAATTGCAACGCAATTTTCCGGACTAAAACATAAAATCAAATTTTGATTTTTACCTTAGGCATTTTATTTCGAGCAAGACTCTTCAAGAATCTCTCCATTTTCATGTCAATATTTTGCATACCAAATTTCATAACATTTGAATAATTATTTTTTGAGTTTGCGAAAATTGAATGATTTTAAATACAGGAGTGAGCTTATTACAGAGGTAACAATCCGCCTTAAAGTAATTTAGAATCACTTAAAGACTTAAGATGATTGATAAAATTACCTTTATAAATAATCGTTATTAAAATTACGAAAAAACAATTTTTTCCAGTTTTATCAAAGATGTTCCAATTATAGTTTTCAAAATAACAATTTCGTAAATCTTTTTAGAATCAAAATAAACGTCATTTTTATAATTTTGAATTGAAAATTCTTATAGAAAATGATTTTCATTAATATCACGCTGGTATATAATTAACTTGTTGGGAATGTTAAGTTACTAATTAATTATTCCTTAACATTAATTATCGTAATAATTATCCTTAATACATTAATTATCATCAATTATCATCTGCTTACAAAAATAATATTTTGCTTGCCATTAAAAATTTAACACTCTTTAGCTCCAAAATGTTGTTATGGTTCTAGATCCCTGGGCCGTCAGATCTAAGTTTATTTTCTTACAAATAAAATGGGACAAGGGTGTACTAGAAAATGTACTGTCACAGCATGCATATTTGCAATCTTGACGACGGCCAATTTACAGGAAAAAGGTGCTAAATGTAGATAAAAAACAAATTACTTTTCTTATAGTTCCAAGACCGATTTATGTATGAGCCAAAGAATATTTTAATAACTGTCGGCAGTAAACTTTGCCAAACGTTTTAAAGTATCCAAAAAAGGCATCTTATATTCCCAGTCTTAATTTTTATGGATAATACTCAAGAATCTATTTCAATACATGAGCAGCCCCACTGATAGGCTCCCGGCGCAATCTATCCCCGTTACGACTCCTCCTTTATCAGTCCTAGCCATTCCTACGTATTCTTTGCGAAACCTCTTTCAGTGTGTTTCACTTGACGCTCAGAATGCTCACAACCACAGTTCCGTTCGCCTAGATTGTGGGCGTTTCAAATACAAACCCAAGTAGAACGGAGTTTGGGAAAATTACATTTGTTAAGTACTTTTTTTTTTAAACTTAACTACCCTATTTGTTAATATTTAATTAAAACTTGATTTATTGAAAAATTGCATAATTAAGGTGTGCAATATGAAATGTATTTATGCAAATATGCATTTGGTGTGACTACTTCTTATTTACTTGTGTAAATTCTTGGTAGGTCTTTTTTCTAATAGAGTCTGAAGGACATAAACCATTTCCAGTATATTAAATAATATTTTTTTTAACACAATCATTGAAAACCATTGCTCACGTCTTCATATATTTAAGTTATTTATTTATTTATTATGTCTTGAAAATACATTTTTTATAATATTTATTTACAGAAGTTGATAATTTGTTGTTTAATAAGGTCATAATTTAAATGTAATAAAAACATAAAAAAAAAAACAACACCAAAGTCAAGATTTGAATAGTAAATTAATTTCCGGTTTATTATTCATTCACGCGTTGCAGTTATATTGCGTGAATTATCAATGAATCATAGATTTTTGTGTGAATTTTTTTTTTTTTGCATGAACCAATTGTTATTTATTGTTAGAATACTTTTAAAATATCCCGATTGTACTACTAATAACTAATTTATTCACAAAGTTATTGGTCTGGCCTCTAAAAGTCATATTCACGATGGTTTTGTTAATCGAATTCTACTAAAGGAGGTTATCAATTCTACCCGTATTTTTGGAATTGTACAGTATTCGTTTATGAAAATTTTATAAATGTATGCATGTTTGACGTTTGTCCACGTATCTCTCAGAAACTAACAATTCGATTCGAAATGATTCTGTTTATATTAGATTATGTGTCTTTCAACTTTAGTAACAGTAAATTTCATCAAAATCGGTTGAATAGTTTTCAAGATATAGACTATTAAGTGTGTGCCTAACTTAAGGATATTTATTTTTATACATTAATTAAATAAAATCTGTTATTACATTATCGTATGAAATCTAGTCAATACTGTAAAATAGTTATACAATTATAATGTTGGTACAATCGTCTAAGATGATATATTGCGCTCTCTTTAATACATTATGTTTGTTATAAAATACATTCTGTATCTATAAGGTGTCAAATTAAAACCATAAAATTTAATAATATTGGTTAAGATTTTTATATTAATTATTTTTCATATAACGTTATATGTTAAAAAGCTTTTCATATTTAAAAAATCATTCTGTATAAAGCTGTTGAAATACACACTAGATATCTGCCGCCTTGATTTCTTAGAATAATTTTGATTTACCTCATTTTTATTAAATTAATCTCATGTAATCCCATTCCGTAATCAGATCCAATTTAAGTTTCCCGTAATCTAATTACAAATTGACGTAAATAGTGAAATTAATATCAAAACAATGATTGAAAATTAATTTTTATTGAACTTTAATTAAATTATTTTTTATACGTAAATACTTGAAATTAATAATAAATGTTCAAATGTTCAAATTGTTTCAAGTATAGTTGGCAACAAAAAAACCAAGATTTTTCTTATAATTTAATATAATATATTCAGATTCTAAACCTTACTTTACCTAAATTAAATTTTACAAACAATTTAACACTCTATAAAAATCACGTGTTTTATAATTTTTAATATCTGCGCCTAGAACGCCTAGAAACTTGAATTCGTTACATACTGGGCATTTGTGGTTTGAAATAAGAAGGTCTGTTGGCATGCAACATCGCTCCACCTTTGTTTGGATCCTTTTAGCTACATTTTCAAGGGAGAGGTTGAGAATTGTTATAGCCAGAGGGTGTCCTTAATCCTAATTCTACCAACGATCGCTGATAAAAGACACCGTTAATCATCTATTTTCAGCAGAAGAGATTTCGATATAACTCGATAACTAAATACTATGAATGAAGTTTTCGAAAAATGAATTTATGTCTAAAATCTCATATTTTAGAAGAGGATGTTAAACTTATATTTCCCAGCTTCCTAGGTATATATTTTATTTCTGTAAATAATAATTATAATAATTTGAAAATTACAAGACCTGATTGAATATAATGATGTCGAATTAGGCACCCTAATCGGCATATTATGTTTATTAAACCAATCAACTCATGTAATAATAATTAATTATATATTATTCAGTAATAGATTATGTATTATCCTACCTCCAACACACAATTAGTATGAAATTATCCGATTATTGCAATATAAAAAAACTTGTAAAATTATTAATTATTGTTAATTGTGTAAATTATTGTAAATAATTCAATTGTTGAATATAATTTACTTGCATTCTTAATGCGGTCAAATACAGATTTAACTTCTTTATGATCATTTGCATAAACCTTTCTCTAATCATTCTTAAATCTGCCTAAAGGGGGTTTACAAATTCAAAACTGTGTTTATGTAAAAACTTCTAGGCGCTCTAGCTCCCTTATTTTTAAAAGACTTCAAAAAAAAAGGAGGTTTGTCAATTCGACCCATAATTTTTTTATGTGTGTTCGCAAATAACTTCGTCCTTTATAAGCCGATTTTGAAGTCTCTTTTTTTGTTGGAAAGGAAATGTATCCCAAGGGTTACACCGTGATAAGGAAACCAGGATCTCAGATCTCTAGAGGAAAAGAAGAGATAAAAACATTGTTTAGTGATTAAGTCATTCAATTGAAAAATTTTTTGTTGCTAAAAAAGTGTTAAAAATAATTTTAAATAAAAAAATTTCTATAAATAATATATCTTAGCAAAAAAATTGATTCGTTTACGTTGACTGAGAAAGGGAAAATAATTATTTATAAAAGTTTTTAATTTAAAATTATTTATAATAGCCAAAAAATACACAGAACCTGTCCTATATACAATTTTATGCTCAACGTTTGCCAGAACGTAGTTTACGTTCTGGCAAGAAAGGGATTATGGAAAATGCTTTGAAAACTGTCATCATGTTAACAATTTCAAATTATAATAAATAAAATAATTTTTTTCATTATCAAGAGTATGTTCAAATTATAAATATTGCAGTTTCATCAACAAGGTTCAGTGATAAATAGTTATTTAAGAATTATTTTAATTCATAATTTTTAACTTCCCTTATTGATTTCCATCCAATTTGGATGAACGAGGTTGACATTAGATATCGGCATTTTAAGCCTTTCCTAACTATTTCCATATGATGTATGCATGTAAGCCCCACATAACTTTTGAACGGCTAGATCGATTGAATTGGGATTTGGGACGTTCTAGAATATTCTAAAAGGTTTCGGCCGATTGCTGAAAGTCCTATTTAAAAAAAATGGTATTATAAAGAAACTTTATTTATGTAAAATTTCGGTAATATGGCGTCGTTTTGCACTGTGTCCAGAGGCGGCACTAAGGTTAAATCCGGCTCTGCAGACAGACCGTTACTAAAATCGGCTACGAGCTCTTCGCCTATGTGTGCATTTATATTAGACAAATTTATCCTTCAAATTATATAATTATATTACTAAAATGAAGTAGCGAATGGATATTTTCAATTACAATATTATTAGTTTATTACTTCTTAATTCATTTCACTATTTGACCAAGTTAATTTAAATTACAAAGAATTTTAAAAATAAATAAAAAAAATTTTATAAACAATACATTTTTTTTCCTACATATTCAGTTGATTAAAACTTAAAGGTGCTCGCACATTACAAAATTATCTGACTTCAGTTTCAGTTTGATAATTCTTTATTGATGTGAAACAGGCTTTATTGATGGAATATATGTACTATACGTAGTCGTAGGTAATGCGCAAGCGACTATGCGCCATCTGTTTTGCCAAACTGATCTCGCATATCTATAGTATATACAGTGTTATTTACTACGTTACACATGTTAGGGTAACCTACAAAATTATTGCGATGTTTCACATCTGTCAGGCGTGACGGCTCCCAATTTTTTTAACGTCATAAGATAAATACAAGTCGGCTTATAAACTATAGCACCTAGCCTAAGCTTTATCTATAATATATCATCTTATATACTAGTTACATCGAGATTACAATTTTTGATACACAGTTTGGGAAATGTAAAAATTTTATATGAAAACCATTGGGAAAACGAAGCCTGATGTAACTCTAAGCATGCATCTCTGCATCTATGCATATACTCGACACAGTGTAAGAATTTGTCATAAGACATGACACTTTCCTATGATCGGAAATTCCTATGATTAATCTGATGAAGTTCGTGAACGTAAGATTCTGTCTGAAGTATAATCCAAATTTCTTTTACTAGGCTGAAATATCGCGGGTAGATTTGAGTAACGGTCTTTATGTATGCCTGTTATTTTTTCCGATGATAAATTTTAATATGCGAAGCACGGAAACCGTATTCTGGCAGAAATCAACCCTTTATATAAAGAAGGTTCTTTGTCTTTTGGCTGTTATTAAAAATATCAGAGCCAGGGTGTCTGGAACGTTCCACTCAGGATTTCTTACAGTTCTGTAGGAGAATAATACTAAGATTTCAGCGCCATAGTAAAAAAAAATATGAACTATTATTAATTATACTCAGTTGAGTATTTTCAAAAATATTATTATGAAACACTTCATCTATTATAAGTTTGCAGTCAATGGTCTTTAAATGTTGGGTAATTCTAAATAGTTCTTAATTTTACCGATAGTTAGAGACTTTCTTAGCATGAATGTCCTACAAGAAAATTTGATCACACTTCAGCCAATGTCTTAAGAAGAATTACCAACTGTTGTTAGACGCACTCTTCTTTATATAATATCTTTCAATTATCGCGCACAAATAACTCATAAAATATCAGATTTGGTTTGCAGAATATCAACATGAAAAAGGAGAGCTTGTCGAAAAGTTTCTCTTAAAGAAAAATTACTAACGCAAAAATCAAAAATTTGATTTTATACTTGAAAAACTTACTTCGAAAAGCTCGTTTTCATGTCAACTTTGTGAATAACAAATTCCATAACATTTAGATAAATATTTTTAGATAAATAACATTTAGATAAGTTATTTGTGCGATACTACAAAAAGGATTGTGCTGCTAACTGTTGTTGATAAACCCTCTTAACTTCGCTGCACATTAATAAGAAATTCTGATCATATGTAAAAAAAATTTTTTGGCTTGCCATGATCTATTCAAAACAAGTTATTTTATTTATTTATTTTTTTAATTTCTGGCTTCTGCTACCTTCTAGCTATATAGCCATTAACCAAAGGGGATTATTATTTTATACAACAACAGTACTGCTAGGTGGTCACCCATCCAATTACAGATTGTGACTGCTGTTGCTTAACTTTATAGATTGATCAAAGTCTGTCATTACGTTACGTCAGTCCGGGGTCTAAACATATATATTATACGAGCTGTAAGCTAAAAAATTGCAAAAAAGTATCTCTAAATATTCAATAATGAATCGGCATTAGCTGCTATTCAACTAAATTAAATGATATAAAAAAAAACTTATTTTATGTCAATTGTGAGCCAACGGTGAGTCAAAATTCAATAATGGTACTAAATCATCTCCAAAAATTAAATATTAGCTCGCCATAAGTTATGTAACTAGAATTAATGTTTATAGATTGTTATTTCTAGATTAAGATTGTTTTAGTCAGAAATTTTTATGATGTGCGGCAGCCTTTAAAGTGGGGGGTCTTTTATTTATGATATTTATTTTTTTTTTTGTAATCTGTGTGATCACTGTAATCACAACATAAAGAGAGCTAGACACGTACATAAAAAACATACACCAGAGTATTATAAGTACTTGGAGATGGTGAATTGTTTGTTTCATTCAAGTATTGTTGTTGCAGTTGAGTGTGTGTGAAAAACTTGATAATACTTTTTATAATATATTTAAACGCGTGCGCAACGTTTCAAATGATTTAATGTACTAAAATTTAAATAATTTAGTGTTTTGTGTTGATTTTTGTTTGTTTGTTGATGTCTTCAATTGTATTTTTGACATAGTGTAAATCTTTTTTTTTTTAATTTTTTTTATAATTTATTTTTTTTAATGTTGTTTTTAAGGCGTTTATTATAATTCTTCAAGATAAAAATACATAAGGGAGAGATTACGATATCCGTGGAGCCTGGATTTGACGATTAATTTTGGTAAAACAAGCCAAAATAAGACGAAAATGAAGGATAGCAATTTTCGAGTTATCAACACTTTTTTTTTTTAGAAATTATCGTGTTTATGTCACAATTTAAAACATGCCAGAATATTTAATTATTATTATTTGTTAAATGACCATAATTTAAAACCCAATTCAATTACAAATAACAGAAATTTAATTCGCTTAAAAGAAATCAACACTTGTATATTTAATACAACTATTAAAAAAACATGTACGTCATTTTCGACTGTTATTAATCCATGGATTTGTGGAGTGTAGTTTGCACGGGTTGGGTTGGTTTTTGGTCCCTACGTTGAACCTATGATTAAACTACCCTTGGATTGGTGAGATCTAGTTTACACGGGTTGGGTTGGTTTTTGGCTCCTACGTTCAACCTGTGATTAAACTACCCATGGATAAATCGAAAAATAAGCGAAAATTCGAAAATTGGTATTCCTCATTATTATTTTGGCTTGTTTTGCCAAAATTCATCAAAATAATCGAGGCGCCAGGGATATCGTAATCGAATTAGAGTATATTAATTTTAGTCTAAAGTTTGCATTTTCCAAATATCGAAGACACTAATTCTGGTATAAGTGTTTATAGAATAACTTATTTAGTCTATTTCCTTTTGCCTGTTCGCTTTTCACCTAGATAACTCCAAAACGAAAAGAGATAGTGAGCTGAGATTTTTACGCTAAAATCAATAACACCAAATTTGGAATAAGGCAGTTGCATTAAAATAGGCTATTTTATCCATCAAAATGTGAAATTAGGCTCAATATCAAACAAAATTCGAAAATTAAATTAGAATTGATTCAAAAAACGAATATGTAATAAGCTCTTAAAGATTGTTTTTCATATTTATTTGCAAAAAAATTTTTATGACTGATTCTACGATAAGCGGTCATTTTCTATAGAAAAATCGCATAACAAAATTTTTGAATATTAATGTAATTTATGTAACATTTTTATTCACAATCAATTCATTTGTGCATACTAACATTATTTATCTTAAATTTTAAAGGAATATAAATGCCATGGACATCGATAGAACATCTTATCGTAGTATGACCCATATGTATAATCACTATAGAGATAAACATGTATGATGACGTTATATATACAAATCTCCTTCTTTTTTAATTAAGAATTTTAAACGTCCAATATTTTGGACTATCACCGGGTGGCATTGGCTGCTTTTTATCCATGTATTATTACGGAAAGAGGAACTGAACGTGGGTGAAATCGCGTGACGCCCACTTGTTCCCTATAATTAGACCATTTAGATAGGCAGTTACAACATATGGATTAAAAATCTGTTTTATATTACGAGACCTCGTTTTAAGGAGGTTTAAGAACAGCTGGTTAGAAGCATACTTCCTCATGCAATGTTTTTCCATTTTTGCTCACAAATAACTCAAAAAATACATATGCAAATGTTAAGGAATTTGGCATGCACAATATTGACATAAAAACATAGGGCTTATCGGAGAGTTTCTCTTGAAAATACATTCTAGAGGAGTATGCTTCTAACAGTTGTTGATAATCCCCCTTAAAATCAGGTTTCGTAATATATAGAGTTGTATTTGAAATTTTCAACATGAACTATTTTGTAAATAGAGGATCGGTATCGATAAGGCCTGATTTGTGCCCCCCAACATTACAGAAAAACAAGTCATACGATATGATGTAATTTTTTCTTCTATATTTTACGCTTCTAAATAAAAAAAAATCGAAATAACACTGAAAATGTAACATTTTGAGCATAGTTTTAGACCAAAGTTTGAGACATCAAATTGGATGGCACTTGTCATTATTCTTAGACGGAAATAAGACCTTATTGATATTTTTAATAATATTTTTTTAAATAATATTTCCACATGTGTCTATAATTTAAATTGACCTATGTACAAAAAATTTAAATAATTATTATTTTGTTTTGATTTTTTTTGTTTATTCAACTGGGTATGATTGGCACAATGGAAATCCATATTGTTTTCACATTAATGACTTATCATTTGGAAAAAAAATCATTGTTTCTCAAGCGCTTATTATAATTTTTCAAGGTTAAAAATTTTTAATTTTATCTTGTTTTTGTTTTGTGAATTTTTTTGGAAAATTAAAACTGGTATCAGAGTAATTTTTTCTAGCAAATTGATTCTTATCTAGTTAAGAAATATTCATTACAGTCCAGTAACTTAATATATGAAATACATTTGCTATCTCCTGATACTTCGTATTAGATTTGATATTCAACTCTGTATTTATAGAGTACTAGCTTTTACCCGCTCGCATTGAAGTCATTAAATAAGTTTCAGAGATCATAACAATAGAAATGAATCAATAAAATATATTTCTCTGTAACAAAAATAAATGAATTTTGAAAAAAATAACAATAAATATAGAAAAATTCCAAACAGCTGAAACTATAGTCAATTGAATTGGATATTGACGTAATCGTCGATAATATATAACGGTATTACAGTACTCATGGTAGAAACTTCATTACTGGAATGCTAGATGGCATTAAAGTAGCTAGATTTTAAGATTTTTTGACAATTTATATAAAAAGTATTCTATGTTTTTTCTAATAGCTCCAAGAATATGTGTACAAAGTTTCATGGTGCTCGGTTAAGGAGTTTTCTCGTGAAAGCGTAACAAACAAACTTACATTCACATTTTGAATAGTAGCGATTTAAACAATAAATTGTTCTTGAAAGACCTCGTGACAGTAATTATGAAAAGAGATAGCGAGTTGAAATGTTAGTGGCGTATACTAGATCTAAAAAGTGAGTTTTGTCTGACCAAAATCAGTCCGTTGTGTCCAATGGATCCTTGATCCAGCTTTTAAACTATAAAAGAAGTTCAAATACAAAAAAACGTTTATTTAAAACAAACAACTTTTGTTTGAAACATTTTTTCGTAAAAAGTTTTGGGGTCTCCTCAAATTTGGCTATTAAACACATATAAGTAATAACAATACATATTATTATTATATATGTATATACATATATAACTGTATAGACTGGATATTTATGTATATTTATATAATGAAATTCAATCATATGTCGTCGAGTATTTAAACAATTAACTCTGTTATTTATATGTCTTCACTTATTTATATTGTTTTTAAATAGATATATAAAAAAACAATCCTATATTTATTATTTTAATAAAATATAATATTTAAGATATAATATTTATTTTTTAAAGATAATAAGCAAAATTGTTACATAAAATTAATTGATTCACCTTGTTGTTAAATTAAATAAATAATATCATCCATTTTATTATAATAATATATTCATTTATATTTAAACATTGTTGTTTATTACATAGATTAATAAACATTAGTTTTTAAATGTTTAAATAATTCATCATAAATTGTATCAGATATGTCATCATATATATCATTTGTCTGTCAACTATTGCAAATTTTATTTGATAAGGGGAAACTAACCGTATTATATTGTGAAGTGGCAATGAAGGCAATATTAAAGGTTGATTGTTAATCAAATTATCTATTATCAGATTTTTTATATTGCATCAACATAAAATAATAATCAGTGCTGGATTTATGATAGGGTCAGTCGGGCTGGCTAGTGCCCAAAGCGACAAATTATAAGGGACGGAAATTTTCAAAGAGGAAGAAAAGGAATTTTCTCCGCGTGCTTGCTTTGAAAACTGTCCTCATGTTAAAAACTTCAAATTATAATAAATAAAATTAATTTTTTTCATTATCAAGAGTATGTTCAACATTATAAATATTGCAGTTTAAAATCAACAAATTTGTGAAAAAGTGTCAGTAATAAATGCAGGTTATTTATGAATTATTTCAATTTATAATTTTTAACTTCCCTTATTGATTTCCATCCAATTTGGATGAATGAGGTTGACATTAGATATTGACGTTTTAAGCCTTTCATAACTATTTCCATTTGATGTATGCATGTAAGCCCCACATAACTTTTGAACGGTTAAATCGATCGAATATGGATTCGGGGTGTTCTAGAATATTCTAAAAGGTTTCCGACGATTGCTGAAAGTCCTTGTTAAAATTTTATTCATTTTATGTAAGAATTCGGTAATGGGGCGTCGTTTTGCATAGTGCCCAGGGGCGGCACTAAGGTTAAATCCTGCTCTGGTGATAATACAAATTTATTGTAATCGATTCCGGATTTAGAAAAAAAATTAATTCGACTTCAAAATTGAAAATTTTGTGTTAAACGATATTTATTAAAATAAACTCGTAAAAGATATCGAGTATTGTGAAATTTTTTTTCCCGTTTAGTGTGTTTTAGTTTAGCAACCAATATTACAGTTTTTTCTCCAATTAACCATTTTATTTTACATATTTCATATTTACCATTCAAGTTTTGCCATGATCATAATTTTTGAGTACCCAGTATTAATAAAACAAATCACTAGATAGCGCAAAGATTGATTTTCAAAGATACTTCATTAGCATATTCATATGCAAACTCTAGAATTTTTCGAATAAATTTAAATTTTTTGTCTCAATTTCCTACGTCAGCAATTTTTTAATTAAATATGTATTTCGACTACACATTAGTCATCATCAGTTTGAATTAGCCACCATACAATTATCTAATTCATACTCAATATAACTACTTTGTAATCGAAATTCGTATTTATAAAATACAAAAAAATTTGTATCTAGAAAATTGCGACAAAAAATCGAAATTTATTTGAACTTAATTTTATTTTCTAAAATATGAATGTTTTATTACAATTTTAAGCCATTCGTAGCGCATTAATCGATTAAGAGTAGTCCCTTTCACGTAATATGCTCGGTTCACGCTTTTATAAAAGCCAAATAATATTAATCACATTTATCAGATTTTCTGATCAGAAAATCTGATGGTGTACGCGTTCATATAATGCTGTCTGAAGTAGCATCAAAATTTCTGATCAGAAAATCTTACAATGTTGTCTATTATAGGCCATCTGTTAGTCAAAAAAGTTATTAATAAATTTAAAATATTTCAAATTTTATTGATTTATTGTGATTCGTTGTACGTATCCGATGATATACGCTTGCTTAAAAATTTTGTCTGATGTATGATCAGAATTTCTTAAAGATGGTGTGCGTTGACCATCAGACTTTCTGATCAGAAAATCGAACGGTGTGCGTTGACCCTAAAATTTCTAAACATTTTTCACAATTACAATAGTACATATTTGGATAAGGAAATAAAAAAAATGTATAATAATCGCCTCTAGGTATAAATTATTTGTGTATACATCTTTTAACTTATACGGTGTATCATTTCTTGTCACTTATACTTTCGCTAAAAAAATTAATTGGATAAAAAGACAGGAGAGGGAACGAAAAGAAATTATTTGAAAAAGTAAATAAATAAAACACCTGTATGTGTTCATTCTTGTAGTGAAATTGTTGAAAGAAAGTTTGATTAAATAACAATGAATCTGTAAATTAATTATAAGATTACGTAATTAAAAAAACAGCAAAAAAAATTGTGTGTAAAAAGTCTTTTTTGCTTGTTGTTTGTTAGTGTAATTTTGTTTTGTGATATTTAGTTGAAATAATGCGTGTACAACAATCGTTTCAGGTAAAATACGTTTCTATAATCCGAAAAGCTTTTCCAAATAAGGGAAAATGATAAAAGACTAAATCAGTCTATTCGTTAAATTAAACTAATTATTAGTTTTTTTTTTCATTACGAACATTTCAATCAAAAAATCTGAAAATACGATATTCTTCCAGAAAATTAGAAATTACCCTTTTCGTCTTTGCTAAATGCGGTGGGTGGGCGATAATGTTAGAGATTGACGAGAGAATAAGTTAAAACAAACCATTATGGATTTTATCAAAATTTCTATCTGGCAGCAAAGTAATTTGAGCAAATCCATCAAAAACTGAGAGATGAAAGTAAGCTGAACACATTTGGAAGCTGCGGAGGTCTGAAAAAATTTGTTTTTGTATTCGAAATACGTGGGTGTTCAGAAAAGTTTCTGACTTCAATGTAAAGTAAGCAGCACTTGTCAATTATAGCTAGTGAATGTAGTTGTCCATCTTTTGACAGTCGTTTTAGAAAAAATTGAGTATCTTCACTAAAACGAATATGCGTCCAAAATGGCTGAAATCTTGATGATTAACTGTCAAAATATGCAAAAATACTTTCACTAGCTTTTATTTACCAGTGCTGCTATCTTTACATTGAGCTCGGAAACTTTTCAAGCCGTAGTCGCATTTTGTATACAAAACCAATTTTTTTCGCCAATGTCTGTAAGACTATTCCAATTGCACGCGCAAACCTGCAGGATATAATTAATTAATCATCACTGATAGCTAATTTACAATTTAAATTAATATAATTTCATTTATTTATTTAATATTTTTTTTAATCTTTATTACTTTAAAATTATATTTTTTGTGATTTCCGTAAGGTTACTCGATCTAAAAAACACTAAATCAAATGAGTCCAATGGTAGCAGAGCTCATCTTCGTTATGAATTTTATTGCCATGAATGAAAGTGTTGTTAAATCTTATTTCATTACAATCAATAGAAAAACCGGTTTATTTTATTAATAAAATCAATTTTTATTAAATAACTTAGCCATTACATTTTAATGTTTATTTCCTGTTTATAAATTTTGTGTGTACAATAAAATTCCAATAATGATGAAAGAGAAACTATATTTTTGTGGGCAAACGTCAGACTATCGGAATAAAAGAAAACATTATAAATATTGTTCATTCTTTAATTTTGTTTCCGGTATTATTCGCAAAACAGAAACCACAAATAAAACACAGTTCATTAACTAAAAACCCGAAAATAAAATAAATTTTGTTTGACATTTACTATATTATATTTAAATAATTATATTTTCTAGAATGCGAATGTTTTATTGCAAATTTTAGTTACTCGTGGCGCATCAATCGATTAAAGAAGTATTTTTAGACGTAATATGCACGATACGAATAGAAGTCTAATTCTGCTATACAAACCCCTTATTTTGATCTTGCTCACGTCTAAATCTATCATGTCACCCCCATCTATGATCACGAATTTCACCAAACTATAAGTAATTCTTATTTTTTAATTTAAAAATAATGATTATTTAATGCCTATAAAATTTAAAACTATGGGGAACCAAAACTATTATTGATTTCACACCTAATCAAAGAATAATTATTGAAAATATAAACTAAAAATACTGCTGAAGTTTTAATTTTAAAGTTGCGAGTGAATATAAAAAATGCATTTGACAACAATTGAATGCGGAATTCTAGGATTAACTGATTTATTTATTGAATAATTATCGCAAATTTAAAATTTAAAATAATTTTATGATCATTATAATAATTTTTATGTTAACAGTATTCTTAAATGAATGAAATTTTGACGATATTTTAAACTTTTAATTTATTTATTGTATTATTTTATGACATACTAAATTAGGTCATAAATTATAAATACTTATTATTTATCTTTAATGATATTCTAACCTAACTTTTTTCTTGTTTTTAAGTAAATTTATTAAAACGTAAATTTCCGTAAATCGATTTATTATGGATGAATATATTATTTACAACATGACATTGAATTAATTATTAATTTAGGATTTCTTTTTTAATTACATTTGTAAAAATTTAATCGATTATAATAAACGTCTTATCAATATTTAAAAAAATATGTATATAAATAATTACTTTATATAAAAATGTTCATTTTTCAATGTTTAAAATATTATCATGTACTTTACAGTCAATTATTATAATTATTAAAAATGATAAACGGTCATAACGAGGTATGTTTTTATAACTAAACAATTCAAAATGGCTAATTAGAAAATAGCTAATAATTTGTATTTTTATTTACTTACAGTGTCTACAAATTGCCACAAATGTTACACATCAACAACATCATGTGTCACGAGAAAAGCGTGGTCAAGCTTTGGGACAAGGTTTCCGAGGATGTTGTGTATGGCTTACGGGGTTGTCAGGTGCTGGCAAAACAGCAATTGCTTTTCAACTTGAAGCACATTTAGTATCGAAAGGTATTCCGGCATATGGGTTAGATGGTGATAATTTACGTACAGGTCTAAATAAAAATTTGGGCTTTTCGGAAGCGGATCGTGAAGAGAATATTCGTCGTGTGGCTGAGGTTGCAAAATTATTTTCGGATTCTGGTGTTGTCAGTATTTGCAGTTTTGTGTCACCATTTGCAGCGGTAATTATGAATTATAATTTTTTTTTATGTTTGTTTATTCTTAACATTATTAAAATTTTGTATTAAAAAATTGCACCAAAAAACTATTTCAAAAAATTTAGTATAGAAAGATAATTTCTCATTGAAAGTTTCTCAAGAACTTTCACTTTTTCGCCATCATTTCATTCGCCTATTAGGCTTTTAGATTTTATGTGTATTTGTAGTTTACCCTATTTGTCTCAAAGTTTGTCAAGAATCTAAAATTTTTTATGTTTTAAGGATCGTGAAGTTGCTCGATCTATTCATAAAGACGCAAGTTTACCATTTTTCGAGGTATTTGTGGATACACCGATTGAAGTATGCGAATCCAGAGATGTAAAAGGATTATATAAAAAAGCCCGTCAAGGTTTAATTAAAGGATTCACAGGTGTAGATCAACCATACGAAAAACCAGAACATCCAGATTTAGTATTAAAAACGGTCGATGTATCGATTGAAGAAAATGTTCATTTAATTGTGGAAATGTTATTGGAGAATGGTATTATTCCAATATCAGCGAAAACAGAAGATACCATTCATGAACTATTTGTAAATGAAAATCGAGTAGAAGCTGCACGCAAGGAAGCTGCATCATTACCGGGTATTAATATTAATGAAGTTGATCTTCAATGGGTTCAAGTGCTCAGTGAAGGATGGGCAGCACCGTTACGTGGATTTATGCGTGAAGATATTTATTTACAGGTAATTTTCTTATATCTGAAACTATCTCAAATATGACCCTTAGAAATCAGAGCAATATAAACTTATCTGTCGTATCATTCTGGTGTGAAAAGAAACAAAACAGTAGATTCGCTAACATGGAAGCTTCCCTAAGATAAGAAAAGTATTTCCCTCGGAGTCTGCAAAACGAATTTGCTGTAAAAATAAATATAGATTTGAATAAATGGAGTTGATTTTCATTGGAAATGGAAAATCAATATCCTAAATGGAAAAAGATACTTCTTCCTTATAGTAAAGCAAGTTTAAACAAAATTCTTGAAAAATATTGATAATTAATACTTTTCACGTTAGATTTACTTTATATGCGCCGACCAATGCTAATAATTCTTTTTTAACACTCATTTTCTTGGTAAGAAGCACACTCTAACAAAAATTTATGATAACATTAAAAATATTAATTAGACAAGAAGCATAGTCCGAAATAATATAATTTTAGAACAAACATAGCCGTTTGATTATGAAAGATATAAATTTAATAAAAATGACATTTTCTTGGTAAGAGGCACACTCTTAAAATAATATTATTTGATAATGGAGGGGTAATAAACGATATTAGTTCATTTTCCTACTATGACTGTGAGATCTTAAATTTAATGCCCAATATTTTCAAAATGGGAGGCATAATATCCAAAAAGATAATTTATACTTGATAATTAATCCAAAATTTTTCTTCTAGACTCTGCATTTCAATACAATTACATATAATGGCACAACGACAAATCAAAGCATTCCAATAGTATTAGCGATTAGTAGTCAAGACAAAGAGCGTTTAGAAGATAGTTCTGCCATCAGTTTATGGTACAAAGGACAACCAATTGCAATACTATCAAAACCAGAATTCTATCATCATCGTAAAGAAGAACGATGTGGTCGACAATTTGGTACATATAATTCAGGACATCCATATGTGAAGATGATTCAAGAGAGTGGTGATTGGTTAGTTGGCGGCGAATTAGAAGTGATTGAACGAATACGTTGGAACGATGGTTTAGATCAATATCGATTAACACCAAATGAATTACAACAAAAGTTTAAACAAATGAATGCAGATGCTATTTTTGCATTCCAGGTATTTTTTTATATTATTTATTCCCAATGCAAAAATATTTTCAATAAAGATTTTAATTACATTTTTTAATTTTTCGAACTTTTTCCCGTGAAAATTTTTAAAAAATTCGCCAGATGGCATCAATAGTCGGTGGTCAAAAGTTTCTTATGAAACTTTTTCTATAAAAAATGTACAATTCCAATTTTTATTCTATACTTGAATAAAATAAATTCTCTACTTTGACATGAACTTAGTGTAATCAAAATTTTTAATTTAATTGATTGAGTGACAACTAGAGAATTTTTTTTTTAAATCTTCAGAAAAAAATGCTGTTTATATAATGATTTCATATAAGACCCAAATATATCAAAATAAAATCTAACAACAGTTAGAGCAGTTGCAATTTTTATCACCAGACTGAATCCTAACATTAATGAGATAATTTTTTAAATTTTTAGTTACGGAATCCAATACATAATGGTCATGCGCTTTTAATGACTGAAACAAAACGTCAATTGAAAAACGCAGGATTTAAAAAACCTGTTCTATTACTTCACCCCCTAGGAGGTTATACCAAAGAAGATGATGTTCCACTTCCAGTAAGGTAATAATTGAAAACTATATAATTTTAAAAGTTTTCACTAAACTTATTATTTTCTGATGAAAAACACAAGATGAAAATTATATTCCATGTTTAAGGGCAATATATAATTCGATACCCTTTTAATGAAATTTTAATAGAGCATTATTTTTTATCATAGAATTGCTCAACATGAAGCAGTCTTAGACGATGGTGTTTTAGATAAAGATAGTACAATTTTAGCAATATTCCCAAGTCCAATGATGTATGCGGGACCAACTGAAGTTCAATGGCATGCCAAAGCACGTATGATAGCGGGTGCAAACTTTTATATTGTTGGTAGAGATCCAGCTGGTATGCCACATCCTTTAGGAAAGTCGACAGGAGGTAAGATTTTCAAATTTAATTTAAAACACCCCTATTTCACAAATATTATTCTTTATTTTTAGGTACAGTTGATGGTAATTTATATGATGCAACACATGGTGGTCGTGTATTAAAACAAGCTCCAGGTCTTGAAAATTTACAAATCATTCCATTTAAAGTAGCCGCATACGATTTAAAGAATAAACGAATGGCATTTTACGAACCAGAACGGCATAATAATTTTGATTTTATTTCTGGCACTAGAATGCGTGGTTTAGCACGAGCTGGTGAAATGCCACCAGATGGTTTTATGGCACCAAAAGCTTGGAATATATTATCAAGTTATTATCAATCGTTAATTAAAAAATAAATTTAAAAATATGAGATAAAAAGCACTGCTTGTTTTAAAAACGTAATAAAAATTTCTCTAAATTTAGGAAGAAATCAAGGCGGGGCCGAGGAACTTGTGGATTTTAGAAATTTTAAAATAAGGTTTTGCTATGAAATGTGTTATTGAAATTTTTAAAATTTGCCACCTGTCTTCGTTTAATACTTTTCAAGAATTGGTGTCTTCCCAACAATAAAATTTTTTCCCATATTTTTCAGTATTCTTGGAGACAAAATACGATAAAATTGATAGAAAGGCATAATTTCCCATTCTAAGAAGCCAAACGGATGAGCGTGCTGAGCGCTTTCGTCCAGTCGACCACTTAGCTAGTCGTATTTCCCAAGTCATAAGGTTTTTTTTTTTTTTAAATTCCTGAAAATTATTCATCATTACAGCCGTCTCATTACTTGGTTGTTTTAACCAAGTTATTGATGAAAAGGTGTTTGTTTATATTCTGGCTTTATTTGCACAAACAAATATTGTAACACATTTAATAAAAAAAAATGAAAAGTTTCCTTTGCCGTGCCTTTGCAAATCATAGTATTATTTTAAAATATATAACTTTTAATGTTCATAATTTTTTTTTTTTTTTTTCACAAGCAATGTAATTCTTTTATTTTCAAAATCATTTATTTCCACGTAATTTGTACAAAATGCTATAGTTTTTTTTTAAATAAGCCTTTTAATTGACTTTTATTATAATAATTTTATTTTAAATATATTATGGTGCTTCGTATTACATAAAATATTTTATTTATATCGATGTAATTTATCGTTTTATTGTGTACAGTTTTACTGTAATTGTTTGATGATTATAATAATATTGTTATTATAATCAATTTACATATATTTTATAAAAGAAAATTATATTTTACTATAATATTAAAATTATATTTTTTTGTTTTTTTGACAAATATGTCTTTTGTTGTAAAATTTATTTATTTATTCCTTCTTCCTACATAGAGACAGGACCGCTCAGCTCTGGATTCGCCACAATGTTCACCGAAGAGTGGGATATTGAATGGAATACTTTATTTATTCCTTCTTCCACCGTAATCAGGAATGCTCAACGCTGGATTCGTCACAGAGAGAGATATTGCATAAAATGTATCGACTAAATCCGCATCAGGATCGGAATTCTGGTGATATCTCAAAACTGTCTGTCCAAATCTACGGGTCGAACTTCTCTTATTTCCATCACTCAGTGCTGGATTCGCCACAGAGAGAGATAGATATTGCTCAAACTTACCTTTTGAACAACTTTTTTTTTTTCAAATTTATTTTTTATGGAATTTTAAGTACCCCATTGAAAAAATCGAAACGTGCAAGAGAGTGAGATATTGCATGAAATGCATCGACTAAAACGGTCTCTGGTTCGGAATTCTGGTGATTTCTCAAAACTGTGTGCCCAATCGTCAAATAAATGTTGTTTTTGAAATCTACGGGTCAAACTTCCCTTATAAACAACTTTTTTATCAAATTTATTTTGATGGGGTGAGGTTTTATGTACCCCTTTGAAAAAACCGAAACATGTTTTATGCTCCCGATTTGGATGAAATATATGTTTTAGGGTAGATTTTTTTTCCAGTAGATTTCAAAGTAAAATCTATTTAAATTTAAATAATGAATGCATAGTATTCGATATATCGCTAGGAATCCTATCCCGAGGTCCATTTATCGGATGTATTTCATGCAATATCTCGAAAAATAGTCGACCGAAAATAAATATTATTTTTGAAGTTTTTAGACTTCAGTTGTTCTAGAAAGTAGACGGGGGTTTTTGATGAGAAATGACTTGATCGAATCTTTTCTTTTGAACAAGCCCCCCTCTCCTAGAGTTAGGTATACTCACCGAGCTACTTCTTAATAGAGTAAACCATTAGAAATAGTAGCGAATAAAACGACTCCTAAATTATTAAGGTACGGGTGTTCTTAATTTGTGCTAACACATTTGTTTCAGTTAAAATTTTTATTAAAATTATAAAAATATATATTTTTTTCTTAAAAAAAAAAATGGAGACAATCATACAAATATTAACATTAATCTAAAAAATATATATAAATATTAATTAATATATAATAAAATAAAATAGCGTAGACGATGGAATGGAATGTTTACAATTTCGAAAATAATAACGATTAACAAAAATTTAATTAATATTCGATAGTTAAAAGGTAAGTTTAATGTACGAGGGTGGTCTGAAAGTTTCCGATCTCCCCGTGAAGCTACTAGCAGTACTCGTTAATAAAAGCTAGTGAATATTGTTGTGCATCTTTTCACAGCTACTTACCAAAATTTGAGCCATTTTGGACCCGATGTTATTATTTAACAGTCGTTTGAGTGACTTGATGTGAGTGTTTTTGTGAAAATGGAAAAATTTATTTATTAAAAACTACTGTAAAATAACAACTTCGCGTCCCGAATGGCTGAAACTTTGGTAAGTAACTGTCAAAAGATTATTTAGCCTTTATTGGCGTGTGCTTTCATCTTCAAGTTGAGTTCGGGTATAATTCAGACCACCCTCGTAAGTAATACTTTTTTTAAAATGTCAAGTTTCTGTATTGAGAAATAAATTTTCCAAATTTGTTTAAATCCAGTCGACAGGTACCATTTTTTTTACATTAATTTTATAACATCAATTTTGTCATATGCATCGTTTTTGTACATAAATCCAAGTTTTCAAACCTATTTAATGTTGGTGTCAGTTGTCATTTTGGAAGATAGCTTTTTTATTCATTAATAGGGTGCTGCCGTAGTCCTCCAGTTAAAATTACCCATACATCCGCGCCATACTTGTATAAAAAGCGCAAGCGAAGGATTGTTTTGCTGCTCATATTTTTAGAGTTACGTATAGTCACAACGGAGGTAAAATTCCCAACGTAAATTTTCCAAATTTTAGTGAATTCCACGCATCAATGAAACATGTTTTCCAAAACGATGACTGAAAATACTACTCAGTGTCTCAAAAACTTAACATAAGACACGGGAAAGGGAGTCTACCAGTATTTTTAAAAATTGTTGTTTTAAAGACATGTATTATGGTCATATAAATAAAAAATTTCGCTGTCTATTGGACTAGTAGTATATTTAGACGAAAATACCTAATGCTATAAACTAGTCATCGCAGGTGGCCTTGCATATGCTTTGGGAATAAATCCATATTTCCGTGTTTTTGGAGCATACGCCCACAACCATCCATCAACAGTTTGATTGCCTAAATCAGCGTAAATCCAGTCACCACGTCGTACACTTAAATCATCCGGTGCTTGGGCTTTATAATCGTAAAGCATTACCAATTCAGTACCATGATATCTTAAATCATTGTCCTGATGATGACTATTTGATGTTTGACCCAAATTATTTCCTTGCGTTGACGATAAATTACCGTTACCCTGATTTGGATTGTTTGTGGAAAAAGCTACATTATTTTGTACTGGATTTGATCCGGTTGTATTTAAATGTCCTTGAATGACATTATCAGCTGGATAGACAAATCCAGATGGTATGAATCCTTCTTGACCATCACTTCGTACTATCCAAAACCAATCGGGATCTTCACGATTTAAAACTGAAAAACAATTCATATTTGTGAATAATTCATAGAGAGGTTCTAGTAGTGGAAGTAATTCATTAGTTGCCATTTTGGAAAATAGAAACCATTTTTTGTTTTCTGTCGATAACTTTGGACACACCTCAACCCAATGAAAAAAGTAGCAACCATTTTGAAGATATGGAAGTGGAGGATGCTATAGTATATCAAAAAAATACAAACCTGTTACGAATTCACCACGTTCAACCGAAACATCATTCTCATCACGTGCAATAAATGTATACAAAACTATATAACGTCCTGAAGGATCTTTACTAAATGGATACATATCCGGTTCACTTTGTAAACTTGCTTGTGAACCATTACCCTGCGTAGAAGCTCCATTGTTAATCACAGTATTTAAAACACTACTCGATGTCGCTCCTAAATTTGTTTGTGATTTTTTACAAAGTGATTCTGTATCGCTTGTATCCAGACACGGTAAAATGTCATCCGCACTGAAACAAAAATTATCAGTTTTATTTTATTGATTTATCAAAACTGTTTTTTTATCTGCCTCCTTTTCAAATTGATTCGAAAAATGCAAAATGGACTATTAAGGTGAATCGTTTTTGTAAGGTGTGGGCAGTACGTTATTAAGGCGATAATTACTTAAGTACAGTAAGTATAACCAGGTCCGAATGTGTTTTTTATGCCGTGCTGAGGCACATGGAAAAATGCCATCACATTATTCAGTTCTACGTAAAATACGTCAAGATTCGATGAACATTTTCTAAATGGATAAATAAAAAGCTCGTAGGGGGTTTGAATAAAGTTCTTTCTGCATGGCTGTAAATTTTTGCAGTGATAAATCATAGTATGCTAAGTATGTACACTACGTTCTGACAGGAATCAACCATGCACGTCATCAGCCTTTATATATATATGAAAAGGATTGGATCTGGTTTCGGACGGAAAGATAAGATTTAGAAAAAAAAATCCTGAACTAATTTGTTTACATGTAATAGTTTTATAAAATCGGAAAGTGAAATCTAGAAAATAAATGTCTCTCAAATCGTTAGGTAAACTACCGTACTATGTTGATAAAACTTACCATCCATCTGGAGACTGTTCTAATAACATATTATTAGCATCACGAGGTAATTTCTTTTTTACTTGAACTAACAACTGGCCAGCTCGACTCGCATAAGGTGCACAATATGAATGTGGAATGAAACCTTCTTGCCTGGATTCGGCATCAATAACGTAAACCCAGTCATTTTCTCGATATAATATATTAACTATCTGGAAATAGTAAAAAATAATTTTTATAAATACAGTTTTCATGAAAGCCACCGTTTTAGGATTCTTTCATTCGATGGAAAAAGGACACAATTTAAACTACTTATGTAAACCTATACCACGCATGTACATATAAAATTTTATCAAAATCGGATAAACGATATACGATATATCGGCATACCCCGGAACAGTATTAGATGAGATAGAAGATATGTTTCTAAAATGGAACAATCCTGAAGATCTCCTCTATTGTTTACCACAAATTTATAAATATTCTCTTATTAGTTGTGGAGTTATGAGCGTTCGACTGAATGAGTGCCACGTACTGACGAACAGGAAACGAAAATTGCACAGGACGTTCCAAAACGTCGATATGTATAAGTAAAATTTATAAATACTTGTAAAAAATTAATTTTTGTATTTTGAATTAAATAAAGCCTTGAATATAATGTTTTAGGCAATCTATTGACTTTAGTCGCCAAATATTCATAGTCCTAAATATTCATAGCCTAGGACTATTAAAAAATACATAAATAAAAATTGTACTTACTTGGCCTCTTTTGACTTCTAATTCATCATCCACACACGGTGTAAAGTCATGTAACACAACCATTTTCGAATCGGGCGCAAGTCCATGCTCCTTTTCGATACCAACTCGAACAAGTGTTTCAATACTTGCAGATCCTGTAATACGTCCCATTGCAGGACTAACTTCTTTGTCCAGATCATTACTGCTAGAAGCTAAATAAAATTTAAAAAAATAAAAAATTCTTTAGAAAATTTTCACTTATTGAAATTTGTCGAATATAAAGTTCATTGGCCCGGTTTCACTTATAATTAGATAATTAATTCACTTACGTTTCTTCTTTTTACCACGACGAATTCGAACTGGACAAAGAAACGCCATTATTTTCACATATTTCCTTATCGTTTACACATGAAAAAATTTTATTATTTCTTGTCAAAAAATTTTGGATTCCAAGAAGATATTTATTTTTATCCTAAGAAAAATGTATGTTTTCGAAAACTTGTCTTAGATCATATTTGTGTACAAATGTCATGTTTTTTTCTTTCTTTGTCTAATACATAGTATACCATATTTAAAATAGTAAGTGATAGATGATATTGTGAAATGTTAGGTTCAAATTACGGGTTATAAAATTAGAGCATTGAAATCTCCATATAAATTATATATGAAATAACTGAAATATTTCTGTTTTGATTTGTGACCAATTATTTCTTCAGTTATAATCGATTTCATATTATAAATCGTGTAATTAAATCAATGATTATTATTTTTTTCTTATCAAAAACGAATTTTTGTATTTTTAAATAACTAAATTTTTTATTTTTTATTAATATAGCGTTTTAAAAGGAAATTTTAGAATTGGTAGTACCTCAATACAGAATTTCTGAGGAAAATTTTGGATCCATTTTAAAATAGGAAATGTTTTAACAAGAGAATTGTAGTAATTTTTGTAAAAGTAAATGAAATATATTTAACAAATTTCAATAACTTAAATTTTCTCTTTTCATTGATTTTTGTTGTTTGCTTGAAAATTAAAGAAAAGTTACTATAAAAATAAAATTATTAATTCAAAAGAACCGCGTTTATTTTAGTTTAATTTCCTAGAATGAGAGCGCAATTATTATATATACAGCCATGAAAATTAATATTTGAAAAGTTTTTTATTTAATTTTAAAGTTCTTGTCGTAAAATAAAATGACACTTAAATTGGACACGTAAATATATATTCTTCTCTTTATAGCTAAACCTTCTTGGACAGAAGAATTGTGGGTAAATGGAATTGCTCCGTTATAAAGTTTCGAAGTAAGTGGATTAATGCACATGATTAACATAAATGTAATGTTTATTGCCTATAGTATTTAAGAAATGAAAAATTTATCTTTTAGCTGTTTTGCAAACCATAATTTTCAAGTACGAAAACACGAAATAGAAATATAAATACATAACTAAAAGCAATTGAAAAAATGAAAGGAAAAGAAATGGGCCATGACGGTCTAAAAAAATATAATTTATTTTTAATTAAATAGGCAACTTGTTAAACATGTACGTATGTACTATTGCTAAAACTTAACAAAAATGGGTGTGAACATTACAAAGATTTATAAACGACAAGCTGGCCCGACAAACGTCGTTTTGCCATATATTTCTAGTCAACATCAACATTTTCTAAGTATAACAACATATTCTCAACACTCTATTTCTAAATAATGAAGAGCTGAGGCAAATCAGAATAAATATTGATATTATTTTATATTTTAAAGCAGATACACCCGGTTCATTGGTTGCTGTGTTAATTATCCCATTTTATTTAATGATATTATATCGATTACATGCGAATGCAATTCTATCCTTAGGGGTATAATTTCAGAAAATCCTTTCTTATCGAAATCCCGATATTTAGTGTGCACCCGGTACATTATATGCACCCGATATTTACCCGATATTTGGTGGGATACACCCGGTACCGCGTTCACCCGATAATTTGCGCTGTGGTACATTTGATGAAAGATATATGGAACTCCTGAACCACGAATGATTCCGGTAATACTTGAACAATGCGATATGCACACTTTATACAGTTGACAGTTCAACACATAAGTTAGTGAGAAGAGATAAAGAAGTTTATCTTGAATTTCAAATTTAGATTTTGGTTTCTATGGAAATGATGCTAATAAGATTTGTAACATGTGAGAAAAAAAAGACAAAAATTGTTTGACAGCTAGGAAAATTTTGTATTCGAAAATTAAAATGTCGTTTATAGTATTTTCCGTTACTTATTATTGATGTTTCTGACCGTTTAAACCTTCCCTGAACTTCCACAAATATTTCAAGATCAAAATTAGCAAAATCGATCCAGCCATTCTCGAGTTTAAGCGAGACTAACGAACAGCAATTGATTTTTATATATATAGATGTACCACAGAAATTTTAAAGAATTCTTATAGAAAAATTTACGAGAATTTAAACTATCCTTGCATTCGCTCAAAATAAAATACGTTTAACCTCGAAAGTGTACATTTTGATTTGAATATAACTGAGTAAAGAAAATTCATACAGGAGACTATAAAATCAAAAATAGATATCGAAGTATAATAGATGCAATCTGTAAAGTAATATACATTGCATTTCTTTTAATTTTCTCGCACAAATTATTTTTAAAAAATTTAGCCAAATGCTATGCAATTTATCACGAATAATTTTGACATGAAAACATAGGAATTTTCAAAATTTTATTTCCCCAAAAAATATTTCTAAATACAAAATAAATTCTTATTTTTATTTTATTTTTAGAAATTCTTAATTCAAGATTGTGCATGTCAATTTTTTAAAAATTTCGCTGTATGAGTTCTACGTTAGACAACAAATTTAATAGACTAAAATATCACCATCAAAATGATTGTATTCTGGAGTGAAGAAACGAAAATTCAAAAGAAAACAAACATAATAAATTATATAATTTTATTTATTTTTTTCTGAAGTTTTTCTCGTCTGTACAAAATAATTGTAAACACTTTTAAGCTGCGCTTGTAAATAGAAAATAAGATAAAATCACAAATCTTAGATATATAAAAAAAAAATATACAAAATAGCAAAATAATAGAAAAAAATTATAATGTACAATATCATATTTGCGATTATTTCTTATATTATATTAAAAAAAAGGTCACATTTAAACTACAAAAGATCTCATAAAAGACCTTGAAAACACATCTCATACGAGACATGATTTATAGATCCAGAATTCTTGATACAAATAACATTAAATTATTTTTATCAAAAAATCATAAAAAAAAACCGGAATTCTATAAACGAATTCTCAACACCCGTCCCGAAATTTATTTTTATAAAATCTTTTACAATTCAAAGTAGACCTTTTTTTTAGAAAAATCACGTCAATCAAAAAAACCTTGTCAATAAATACGTAAAATTAATAGAGACAAATGGACTCATTCATTAAATTTTAATATTGACGGTTATTGTATTGATTGTAAGGATTATATTGGTTATTGTAGGCATTGTATTGTGGATTGTATGGATTTAATCCACGGTTTTTGGCAGCAATGTATTCCAATGATCGTTGAATAGCGATTGGAGTGGGTGGTGGTGTTGGAATATGAGCACCTTCAGCACGGAAACCATTTTCGTCAGCGATGTAACGCACGGAGATTGGTGTGCCATCTGGTGCTGTGTATGAGTACGATCCAGTTACTGATTCAGCTTCAATGTTTGTGCCAGGATTCTTTAAAACACCAGATTCTTGAGCGGCTTTACCATCAGCAGTAGTGAAACTGGAAATAATTTGAAAAAGCTTGAATTAATCACTTTCTTAATATCTTTAAGAATATACGTAATATGCCAGAGTATATTAATTTTAGTCTAAAGTTTGTAACGCCACCAAATATTGACCGTACAAACAAAATCCGATTCCTACTGTCCGTTCGTCATCACAATAACTCGAAAACAAAAAGAGATAGCGATCTGAAATTTTGGTGGCATATTCTAAACATAAAATGTCGTGAATGAGCAAAATCGGTCCATTAGGTGTGTCAATTAGGAATGTAAATTTTTTTAAACAAACAACTTTTGGTTGAAACATTTTTTTCGTGAACTGTTTGAGTCCTCCACAATTTTTGTTTAAATTTAGCTAATTAACACATATTGGTAATTACAATACATATTATTATTATATATGTATACATTTATAACTGTTTAGACTGGATATTTATAGTATTTTATGAATGCTAAAATAGAATTAAAAAGAGCTTTAGTTTAATCCAAATTTTATGTAAAATGAAATTTCTATTACAGAATAAAATAAATAAATAAATATAATATCATTAAATACTACTTATATTGAATACTAATAAAATTTTTATTTTTGATAAAGATTGACTATTCATTTA
Organism: Chrysopa pallens; assembly: GCA_020423425.1. Taxonomy (NCBI): domain Eukaryota; kingdom Metazoa; phylum Arthropoda; class Insecta; order Neuroptera; family Chrysopidae; genus Chrysopa; species Chrysopa pallens. The sequence goes on from CM035591.1 coordinate 133,951,278, forward strand.
AAGCTAACCTATATATTTGTTTACTACTAATATTTATTTAAAATCTGCAGAACTTTTTCGCTATTATAGAAGTTTCTACTTGTTAATAATAGTGGTATTTCTAACGTTACCTCAAAATAAAAATACAAACTAAAAGAATTGTGCAATAATCACTTCAAATATTTTAAGTTTAATTGATTTATTAAACTTTTTAAGTTTGCATGATCACAAATGAATTCAATACAGCGACTTTGTGTGAAATTTGGCATTTAATATATCATAAATGATTTTACAGAGATCCATTATAAGATGAAAAATCGATAATTAATAATGCTTACTAGATGTAATTTTATATTACATTTGGTTTATTGTAAAATTTATACAATAAATATTTATTGGGACATGGTAAACAATTCAATATTTATATAATAAATTGTTTTTCATAATTTTTCTGTTATTTATATTATTCTTTTAATCAGAAAATATGTAGGTAATTATGTAAATAAAAATCTGCTGATGTAAATGCAAGGATCTATAAATTTTATATTTTCATATTTTTTTTTATAAGTCACTTTTCTACAACTATTAAGGTCGTACAGTGACTACATTGAGTATTTTCTATACAGCAATAGTAAACAACATTCTTAGGAATATCAATCCAAATAATGTGCTTGATAATGCTTAAATTTGGTGATTGGTAGAGATAAGTAATTACGTAACGTCAGTGGGGGATCTAAATTTTATATTGTCGAAAAAATTGTGAAAAATGATTACGTAAAAAACTTCTTAAGGTAAATCAAGAAAAACTGCGAGACTCAAACTTTAAAGCACTCTAGATCGGTTATTTTTAATGCTAAATAAAAAAAATTGTTTTGATTAAAAAAGTTTCGCTTCTTCGTTGATTGAGAATAATTGTAAGTTAATTCACTCGAGTTTCTCTTACCACAAGTTTTTTTAATCATGGGGCATGTATTATTGGATTAGAGGAAGTGCTTCGACTTTAGCTTGGAAGAATTGATCCACACTAATAAGCCTGTAAGAAAAATGTTTTTTTTTTATGATAAAGAAACAATTTTTTTCAATAAATTTTAACTACACAAAGAGTATTTAAACAATTAATATAAGTTGTTATATTTCTTGTAGAATTAAATTGAACGGTATGTAAGTTGAATTAAATTTGAATTATATTTCCTCTTAAGTTTTGCATCATATACTGCATGTAATTATTGATAATTGCATTGAAATGAATACTCTTCAAAACAATAATAATATTGCATATATAATTGCATAATCTAATGATAGATCTGTTTTACAAAGAATTATTTTTCAAATAATATGTATACATTCTCGTTCTTTTGCATTAACAAAGAATTAATTAATGCCTTTTGCTATGTATTAATATTTTGTAAAAAGAAAAACTTGTTACATTTGATTTAAAAAAAACGACTTCATATTTCACATTTAAATTCTTTAAGATATTTCTATTAGAGTGAGTAAAATCGTAATATCTTAGAAAGGGAGAAAATATAGTTCTCTAAATAATACGATACAATGCAGTCAGTATATAGCAATCATCTGTGCAAACGTTGCCGCTTGTATAATTCAGTTTTGTTTATTGTAATCTTTTGTTTATTGTTTTTTCCGTAAACAATAAGGTAAATTACATCTTATTTAGGCTCAAAATATTTTAAATTTGTTTATTTACTTGCATTTAGTTTTGTTTGAAAAGTTATTCTCTAAAGCAAAAACGCGAATTTGACATATTCAAAAATTCCTTCTTCAAAGTTTGAATTCATATTCGTTTTAAATAACGACAATTTGGAACATTTATCAGAGCATACAGAGTTGGAAAATGGTTCCACAATCATTTTAACTAAATCTTTTCAAAATTTCGTGCAAAACTACTTTAATCAACCAGTGTGACTGCGTATCGAACGCTTTTTCCAAAATTTGCCAAACTGGATATTCTGATTTTATATTACTTCTAGTTGTGTCGCGAAACTTTTGGTTAAAATCGGACAACCGGGTGTTCCATTTTATTCGTGAATTTTTCATATTTTTTACGTTTTTCTCAGATTCTCATTTTAAGCTCTACAACCTTTTCTTTGGGAGAAACATTTCTTTGGGAGAATTCAAACAAAGAAGAAACATTGGGAGAATTCTACTAAGCATATTTAGCTACAAATATAATACTGTGAATATTAAGTATAAAATAATAAACAAAATTGACGCTTCGCAATAAATTTTTTTGTACTTTTAAAATTTGTTTTCTGTAGGTTTTATGTCCTATTTAAGACCTTATGGATATCGATAACTATACCAACAATGTTAGTCAGTCAATTAATTGTCACTTTTGCTAAAGCGTTCTAAAGCGTTTAAAAGAATCAACAGGAATATTTTATGTGTCCTTTTGGTTTTAAAAATGCTACGTTTGACAATTACAATTACGACAATTACGTGAACCGATCAATTACGAGTCATTAAAAAATTAAACTATTCCTAAAATTTCAGATTTTTGGAATATCACAAATAATGTTTGTAAACAAATTTTCGTTTTAAAAAACTTTAAGTCTATTTTTTATATTCGTCATACTTTTAAAAAAAATGAGGCCTTGTTATTAAGGATAATGAGATAAAAGAAAATCGTTAATTAGAAATGTTCTTAAGAAGAAATTCTTTAGTTTGCGTAGATTTTCAGTGATGACTTTATTTTAATTTTAAAATTAATTAATATTTTGGAAAATGATTTAGGACATTTTAAAAAATAATTATTGATTTAGAAAAACTCTTAATTATTTAAATTATGTAAAAAAATGAGGTAAATAATTTTTGATTTGTAAATTATTTAAGAAAAAATGTCTTAACTATATTAGATAGGCAACTTTTTTTCATCTAGAGTTATAAATATACATTAATAGTCTAAGCTCAAATAAATATTGAATAAGATTTATATTCTACAAACATTCAATTTTAAAGTGTCACAGAATAAAATGTTTACAAATTTATATAAATTTAATCTTCAATTTAGTCTCAGAATACAGTTTTAAATAAATTTTTACATACCTGTATTGGTAGGAACCATCTGGATTAACTTCTTGGGTTTGTGATGTAATTGGAATGTATGGTTTTTGTACATAATTATAGGCAGCAGCTGTGGCAGGATTGTAAATATTACGATTTGGATTATAAACATTTGGATTATAAACATTTGGATTATAAACATTTGGATTATAAACATTTGGATTGTAAACACTTGGATTGTAAACACTTGGATTATATTTAGCTGCATTGTAACCAAAGTTTTGTGGTGCTGCCATTGCAATAGCAATTAAACAAGATGCAATAATCTGAAATTAGAAAATAATATTTATTGTACAGGGCTCTAAAATCGAAACACCGTTTTTAAAATATAATTCGTATTGAATTGAGAATCATAGTTCTTTTATTAATATTTAAATCGACGATATATAAGATTATAAAAAAATGTCTACGCTACGTTAGTATAAAATTATAAATTATGCGTTTCAAAAATCGTAAATTACATAGAAACTAATAGGCAACTTGTTATACATTAAAGTATAAACATAGACACAAATGATCTAAATTAAAGTAAATGATTGAATTTTATTATATTGGCTATGAAATATTAACAGTAATTAAAAGAATAATTAATTACAAACGCTCATCGAAAAAAATTATACAATTTTAAATAAAAAAATTAAAATTTGATAAGTTTTATATTTCCTATTGAATTTTCTTAACAATATCTAATTTAATCACATCAAAAATTATAAAATAAATTTAAAAATAATAACATAAGTCGATAAAATAAATTTTAAACCCAATATTTATTAAATAAAACGAAATTGATGAATAATTTGATGAAGGTTTTTTTATTCGATTTTTTTTAAGTTCAAATTATTGTTAACAAAATTGATGAAACTGCTGACAATCAATATTTTTTTTTGCCATAAAATAAGTTTTAAGTATCGTTTATATATGAAATTTCGTGTGTAGTTTTTTCACAAAGAGGCACAAAACAGTGAAATATTTCGGAAAATTTTCGAAAATTAAATTGTTCGTTATCCGAAGAATAATTATTAAACCATTTTAAAAATCAGACCGAATTAAAAATTAAGAGAATTACTTTTCAAAATATTCATTACAAATAAAAATTTCTATTAATAAAAAAATTGATTATAAACTAATCTGTTTTTCTTTTCTCGATCAACTTAATGGAAAAAGCTTTATAATTTTTTTGAATTTGATTATTGTTTGTTATTGTTTTACATCACTAATACGGTTTTTCTTCACTAATGCGATTATAAAGAAAATTTTTCTATTTAATTTTGATTTTTAAATTAAAACGATTAAATTACTTGTAAATAGCATTATTAACGGAATTAAAAATTATTTAAATTAATAAAACGGTGAAAAAATCGTTTTTTTTCTAAATCAATTAATCGATCATTAAAAAAATCGAATTTTCCTCAAATATCGATTATTTTGTCACATCACTTTTTGTGTAAACAAGTTTAATAATTATTAAAAAAATGTTTTGACACTTTTCACAATAAAAAACCGTTAATTACAAGAAAAGCATATACAAAATTTCCACTTACAATTTTCATGATTGTTGCGAAGTAATATCCAAATAACAATTAATCCACAGAACTAATCGATCTTGATGAATCAAGTAACTAATGCCGAATATACTTTGCAAATAAAAATCTGTGCGTATTTATATTCAAAAAATTTGCATTGTGGATGGATGGATGCGAACAAAAGTTGATCGGACTGACGCATCCATTTTTTAAAATACACATATATCCTGGAATATATGTTTATTTTAATTTTATTCAAATTATATTATATTTATCCATCTTTGTCTAACACATGGTTTTGTTTTGGTTTTTTTTAAGTAATATCTTGCAAATTCTTAACATGTGAGAATAAATTTCCCCCACTGAGAATATATTACACAAAAAAAAATTATTATTAAAAAAAAATCTAAATAATAAACAAATAGAATTGGTCCATCTCTTATTTTTACAAGATGGTCTTCTAGTACACAGGCAGAATGGCAGACAGACAGACGCATTGGTTTACATTATTTTGCCTTACCATATTTGATTCACCGTGTTATTGGTATTAAAAATAACAGCGCTAATTGGCTCTCCTACCTCTAAGTGTCCTTATTTTTTTTTTTTGAAATAATTTGTAGGAATTTTGTAAAAAAAATTAATTGATCTTTAAATAATTATATCATCGATTTATAAAATTGGTTTTTTTTTTTTTATATAATAATTTAAAGGTGATCTAATTTTTGTGTTGCATTTATTTTGTGATTTATTATAATAGTGATTTCAAAATATTCATTCACTTTATTTTACTGGGTGTAGGGGGTGGGGTGTTCGAAACCATAAGGATTTATTTCAGACGTCAAGACATTACAAGAAGGTTATTTTCAAACTTGATTTTATATTAACTCCTTTTGTCCTACGATAAAAATGATTAGGGCTGTATTGTAAATGTAATACCAATATTTTTGTTTCAAGTCTCGTTAATATTTAAAATTTGTGGGTGTAAAAGGATGTGTGTTTGAAACCTTAATGATTTATTCCAGGCGTTAAAATATTACAAGAAGTTCGTTTACTTTCAATTTTTAGTATATTTTTTATTTGCTTTTATCGTGCGATAAAATTGATTACAAATGAGGGCTGTATTGTGTTTGAAATACCAATATTTTTGTTTCAAGTATCGTTAATCGTCATCGTCAAGTATCTCGAATAAAAATTTCCAATTAAATCCGATTGAATTTGAATTGGATTCAATAGGAATTAAATGGAAAATTCCAATTCAATCCGATTAAATTTCAGCTAATTAATGCTTTTTTGAATAGGTTTTAATCGGATTGAATTGGTTTTAAATGGAAATCAAATTTCCGGTTTGCTCTTTCGATATTAATTGATTTGATTCAGTAATTACTTTTATTTATGCATAATTAATTAAAATTATTAATTACGATTTAAATAGCCACCGTAAGACTACGATAACCTAACAAGAAGTTGCCTTACTATCAAACTGAAAGTTGAGTTTTTTGAACAAAGTTTAGAACAAAGGTTGACAAATTGATAAAGTTAACTGACCATCAAGTATTGCCAAAATAAAAGTAATTGCTGAATCAAATGGATTAATATCGAAAGAGCACATCGGGAGCAATTAATTGAATTAAAAAAATATAGAAAAAAGCTTTAATTAGCTGAGATATAACGAAAACAGTTTTTGTAATTTTGATTGCAAATAATTAATTAAATAATTTACCTAATCACTGGAGCAATTACGGATTCTAATAGAGCATTCTGGGAGCAATTTTTTTTAGATTTGTTTAAATAAATTTTATTAAACTTCCACGCTAACTTAATTGCGGTCATTGAAGATGATAAATCACTAGCAAATCACAAAAATTAGATTACTAAAACGTTATCGGGCTATTTTATTTAAGTAAATAAGTCTAAATCCCGAAAAATAAGTTAAATCGAGAAAGTATTTTATAGAAAAGCTTAATAATTTGAACAATCCGACTACGAAATCATGATTTCATACTTATTTTTAGAAGGATGGATTCTGGGCTAAATTGTGGTTAACTTTAGTTTTTTAAACGGAACCGCATATTTTTAATGTAGATGCGGAATTTATAAAAATTAAGTTTTCGACTGAAAAAAAATTTTTTTATACATATGAAAATTTAAACTATTCCAAACGCCATGATTTCATGCGGCGCCAGTAGTCCTCTCAGTTAAATTTCAATACGAGCTAAAAAAATTAATTACTCCAAACGTATGATTAAAAAAAAATTAATAACTTGCAATTTGTATTGAAAATTTAGTTAGTTTAAAAATAGATATTTAGCTCATTAAAAAATTATAATTGAAACAATGGAATATATTGTAGAATAATTAAAATTTTATTGGATTAATTAAGTTAAACAAAAAAGAAGATGTTATTTAAAATTAATTTAATCGAAACCTCATATTATGTATACGGTTTTACATATATATATATATATATATATATATATATATATATATATATATATATATATATATATATATATATATATATATATATATATATATATATATATATATATATATATATATATATATATATATATATATATATATATATATATATATATATATATATATATATATATATATATATATATATATTAATTATTAATTTTTATTGTATGTTTTGTATAATCTTACAGCAGTACAGCATAAACAATTAAATTATATACAAATTGTAATTAATGTTTATTGTTTTTGCTTACTTCCATAACTTGTGTAATTATAATCGAAATCAGGTATTAGAGCAGGATCTGAACGTGCTTAAGTGTATGAAAATAAAGGTCCACATTCTGTTAATGGAATTGTATTAAAAATTCTATATATTAAGGATCTATATATAAGGTCGGAGATTTATTTAGGACCCCTGCCTTGTTTTCGAAACCTTACTAATATTATAAATTCGAAAGAACTTCTGTCTGTCTGTGTGTGCTACCTAATCACGCCTAAACTACTGCACCGATTTAAATGAAATATGGTACTGGGTTAGCTAGATTCTGAGAAAAGACATAAGCTTCCTTTTTAATGCGAAAAAAGGCTGTAAGGGTTAGAAAAAATGATCAAATTAAGTATGAAGATAACGTCATTTTTAAAGCTAGAAGCTTGAAACTTTTTTTTTTAAAGGCCTTTGATAAATAAATAAGACATTCAAAGTTTGTAAAAATTTTACCCCAAAGGGCGTGGAAATAGGGGATGCGAGTTTTTTGTGTGATAACATCGGCATAAAAAAATTCGGCCTAGAAATTAAAATTATAGAAGAAATACAGAGAATTACGATGGGGGAATATGCCAAAGTTAATAATATTAGAAAGAAGAAACATTTGTAACTACTGGACTGATTTGTAAAAGTCTTTCACTGTTACAATGCTACACTATCCCCGACATAGGTTATCCCTCTATTCAGACGGGAACAAGAATTACGTGGATGAACAGCTTAACGTCCGCTAATAGAATATACGATTTGATGCTATTTAATTATTTGTTTTATGTTAATTGAGTACAGATAAAACACTTTTGATACTTTCTCGAAATATGCGTCGTTTTCGGGCTGTACAAGATCAAAAATAGCGAAACTTTTAAATAAGGTTTACACGGCTTCTATTGAACATTTTATAATTTTCTCTTTTTTGAAAGTATATATTCATAAGTTTGAGTTATACTTGTATACAACCACGGCAAAATTTTTCATTTGGAATGAAATGATTTTTCCAATTTTTCTTCTCTATTAATAATTTCTTCTCCTCTCTTCTTAGGGACATCAGATCTGGATAAAATTGGCCATATGGTAAGCATCAGCTTTGAAATAAAAAACAATCATCAAAATCGGTTCACCCAATCGAAATTTCAAATACAGCCAAATTGATAACCTTCTACTATTATTTCAAGTCGGTTAAAAATTATATACTGATTCGATTGCGTACAAGAGGTCATCGGTTTTTTTAACCAAATTAGTTAACAAAGAGATAAAAAAGTTAGATAAAATTTCAATTAGCATGAAGATTTTTCGGTAAATTTTTAATTAATCTACTAATTTATGATAAAAAATTGATAAAAAATCAATTAATAATGTTAATAAATCAATCAATTTTGATTTTTACCGAATTAATGGATTATAATTTGATTAAATTATTATTTTATTTATGAAAAGATCAAAACTTGTCTGCCGAATTTGATAAAAGTTTATCACAGAACGGTAAGTAATTTTTGTATATTTTGAAATGGCGTATATTTGATAAAGGTATTTTATTTCAACAAAATTGTTTTGATTCTATAATTATTGTTTTAAAATTGAAAATTAATTCAAAGAATTAATAAATCTAATCAATTATTAAATTAGCGGCATCTAAAAGTTTCAGATGTTGGTTCACAATAATTTTCTTTCATCATTGGAAATTGAAGAGTGTGTGATTTTGATTTTCACTTTTTTTGCATCTAATGTATGTTTTAAATACTATTTAAGTAAAGTATAGGGAGGCTCTGACAAACTTTAGAAAAAATATATACTAGCGCAACAAACTTTAGACGAAAACTATTGTAGTTACTCTGGCATACTAAATATATAAGTATAAATGGTTTTTGGCAAGGCCAAAACCAAGATTATGTATACACCAACAATTCCAAAACCAAGACCGAACAAGCAAGGCCGAAACCAAAGCCAAGATCGAGTATGCAAGATTCAATGCAAGGCTAAGCTAAAAGTAATAGCTTTCGATAAATACATAAGTTAAAATGTATATAGAAACTTCAAAATGTTGTATTTTTTTGAATTCGTGGTATGTATTGTATACGATTATTATATAGCAACATTCGAGAGAAACAAACAACTATAAACATAGCACTCAGTCCCAAATCGTAGCAAACAAACGGGTGCATTAGTTTTCTTTTTCATCAGGAAGTTACAGTTATAGGGGTCTATGCAGAGTTGCAGCCATACAGTTTATTATAATTTATACCATTAATAATCTTCATAGTGATAATGCATAGAAAAATTAATAAAAAAAAAAATATGGGTACGTGTACTTATGTCACAAGTTATACTTCTTTGGCATCATTTAAAAACAATTTTTATTTGTATGCAAATAATTAATTACAATAAAATAATAAAAGGACTGGAGAAGAATAGTAAACACAGTCAATAAAGCTCAGTTTAAATTTGAAAATAAATAAATATATATTAATTATTACATTAAGTGTAACATAAATCATAACAACAGCTTCAACCTGTGAATTTTGTGTGACGGTAATGTACGCGCATCTTAAAATTTCACTCTTATCATTTTTTCATAACTCGCCTAAAGAAGTATAACTTCACAAATATAAGTATCAGATCAAATAAGCAAGACTTCGTGTCTTGAAGTATTTTAAGAATGTGTTATTATAAAGCGAAGCGGATCAGTAGCGTCAAGCGTCAAGAGTAGAGAAATAAAAATTACATTTTTAACAAATTTATTATCTTCGTGTGATTGGATTTGTTAATAGTAGCAGAAAAATTCATACAATTAAAATATTATTTTATTTACTATTGTATTTTTTTTCCTTTTATTTTATAAAAGGTGTACTAAAACAATTATTTATAAGAGATAAAAAAAATGATTTAAATATGAATACTTGGAAAAAAATTTATTTTCCGGGTAGATCTTAGTAGTCGGTATTTTGTATCTCTTTATTCTTAATTTTAAATAATTACTTTTGTGTTATTATGTCATTGTTATTAAAGAGATTACTTCATTAACAAAACGATTTATATATATATGAGAAAATAATATGGCCTCGATAAAATTGGTTTATTTAAATATCTAATGTTCGATTGAATTTTGAAGATTTTAGTAAAGGTCGCTCTCAAAAAATGGATATTTAATAGATGAGACTAATTTTTGTTATTATAGACCAGAGTCGATAATTTTTGAAAGCAAAAACTAATTGTAGTAGGATGAAACCCATTGGAAACGGAAGAGAATACGACCAAAATGAAAAGAAAAATAATGTACGCACGATCTGAGATGGGGAAGTGTAAAGGGATGCGTTTTTAAGGGTAAATCATGGCTTATCTTGATTTCCGGCCAAACTACAGGTCCGATAGAAAAAAGTTGTAGTTAATAAAAAGATCTACAACTTTTGTAGTTGCAGTTTTTTCACATAACCTCAAAATTTTTAAATAAAACAAATTTGGAACATAAAAAGTTTCGCCAAGTTTCGTGAAAAAAACTTTGTTTTGTAAAATAAATAAAAAAGGTTATTTCAATTTGTTCACATGGTGTTTTACCCTAAAAAACTCACCCCATTCCACTTTATGACCTCAGATCCCCCGTAAATTATTTTTTCTTTCATTTTTGTTACATTCTCTTTCCAATGATTTTCATTCTACTGTCATTTTTTTACATTTCTTACCATTTTTAAAGTCTTCTACCTTGGTCTATTATGGTCTACTAAACACACAGTTAATATTACCTTATTACAAAATTTCGCGCATCAATAACTCAAAAAATAATGACCCAAATGTTATAAAATTTGGTATGTACAATCTTGACATGGAAACGGACTGCGAATTGAAGAGCTAATCTTGAAAATTTTTCTATACTTAAACCAAAATTGGATTTTTATTTGGAAATTATTTTTTTTTCACGAAAAAAGTCTTTTTGATAGGCTGTTTTCATGTCAAGATTTTGCATACCTATTATTTTCATTATTTTTTGAGATATTTGTAAGCGAAAATTATTGAGAATAAATTTTTTTGAGCCCATTCACTGTTCGTCTTTATCGAAATAAATATTTTGGCTTCTTGTTGGCATGCCAAATTTAAGAATATTTGGTATGTCTAATCTGAATATAATTGCTGGAGGCCTAGATATTGAATTTTGTGTACTGCGAATTTTTTATTGGCCAAAACGAAACGTCTGCAAAAGATCTGTTTGATATGCAAATAAGAAACGATTACGGATGTTTTTTTTTGTCTTGCGAATATTTGCGGATACGGATATCCGGCACATGTCTGATGAAGTTAATACATAAGACATGGAGAAAACGTACTTTGTACCTTATATTAATATTTCAAATCCCGGATTTAAACGATGACAAATAGATAAATACAAGTAAAATAGTAATAGAAAAATAGGTAATAATAATTATTAACGTAAAAATAATATTTTGTACAAAATAATTGTAATATTTTAAATACATGTAATTTACAAATTGGATAATTACATAAAATTACCATAATTATTATTATTTTAAAATACTATTTTATCATACAGTGCGTAAAAATAGTGTATTAGTAATAGACAAGAATATTTTAAAGCGGAAATAAAATTAAGAAAAAAAATTCTTTCTATAAAACGTTTGATGAATATCTAGGAAATTGGGGCAAAAAATCGAAATTTATTCGTTTGATGAATATTTCGATAAAAAGTTTGATAAATGATATAGCAGTTTTATAAAAGATGAATATTTCTTGTTTAATTGAAACCAATTTCAGTTTTAAAAAAGTTGATTAGCATTCAGCTAAAAATTTGATTAAAGAAGCAATATCTTCAATCTTTGCGAAATATTTTGTTTTACAAAAAACTAATTCTCTCAAAATTAGCCCATAAATATTAATTACTTTTTAAGGAGTTTTGTTGAAGAAACTCAACAAAAAATTTTGGAAGTTTGAAGCATTTAAACAAATTGGAGCTAAAAAATTTATAAGAAACTATTTCAGCTAACATACTAAACTGAAAGATTTCAAAAAAAAACTCTTTATTAAGAATTCTTATAGATATCTCAATTATGACGTCGTGATCACTACTTTTTTAAGAAGTCATAATTAAGAACTCTTGAAGTCGTCTAATTTCTGAATTTGCAAGAAGTCAGAATTGTGAATTCTTTAATTAATCTTTTTTTTTTTTTTTTTTTAATTTTCAGAATTATGAGCTCTTTAAGAAGTAATTTTTGAGAATTCCGTAAAAAGTTCGAAATATAATGTCTGTAAGAAGTCTTTTTCCAGAGTTCCGTAGAAAGTGGGAAATATGAGGTCTCTTTCTAATAAATTTTTTATAATTGCAATTTTTGAAGTTATACTTCTTTAGGCACGTTATGAAAAACTAATGAGAGGGAAATTTGCACGCGCATCACCGTTACACAAAATTCGTAGGTTGAAGCTGTTGTTATGATTTGTGTTACACTTAATGTAAGACAATATATTTTATTTATTTTCAAATTTAAATTGAGCTTTATTGACTGTGTTGACTATCATTCTCCAGTCCTTTTATTATTTTATTATAATTAATTATTTGCATACAATTAAAAATTGTTTTTTAATGATGCCAAAGAAGTATAACTTCTGACGCGCGTACATCAGGACACGCATCCATTTTTTTGTCCGTATATCCATCATAACAGAATCTTTAAGAAAACTTCAAACACAAAAATATGTTTGTTTAGAAACATAGCTAAACAATTGAATCTGTTAATGTGAATGTTGATGTGAAATAACCTTTAGAAATATTATTAACATATTTTTGAAAGATTCATTTTAGGATTCATTTTATACTTTTAATATATCACAATTGCATCGCATATATCAATAACTGATTTAATTCTAGAAGGTTATTTAATATTCACACGATTCGATACGAGTTTTCCGTTTATTTAATAATTTATGTTTGTCTGTTATATAAATTTTTTTATGTTTTAATTTATTTTGTAATATTTTTTTTTTTAATTATACAAAATAAAAAAAACAGTTAACAAACGTTTGTCAATATACACTGGTTGATAACTTCTCCAATCAAAACCTACTAAATCTATTCCAGAAAACACAGAAGCTCTTACCATCAAACAACGCAAAAATGGATACTTTGAACATACACCTAGACGACGAAAAAGCACTGCGAAGCAAGCAACATTTTTTCTTTCTAAGAATAAACATTATTTTATTTCAAATAAAGTCAGTACAACTCGTATTACAGGACAACTGCGTGATTATTTGCACCCCTGTTTCAGTTACAAATGTGTAAATCTTAGACCTCAGAATCAGGCAATTCGTCAGTATAATAAATTTGCAAATTGTATAACAATACATTGTATAATAGATAGGGATAGATCGAGCTTTGTGACTGCAGTAAAAAAGCATTTAATAAATATTTGTCCATACTTATTAGAAGAAGTTTTGTTGTGGACATTCCATTTTCCATTTCATGAAAATTAATTATAGACAAGCACTCTTTGTTTGCTGAGTGACTTACAATGTGCTTCGCACAATTGTATTATGAATAGATTTATGTATATTTATTTTTATTTTTTCTTTAAGGATATTTCTCCCTACAAATTTGACTTCTCAGTTGAATCGACAATAAATAGTTGATTTAAATTAAAATTATAATTATGTTTATTTCCTTTAGATTCATAAATGAATTTTTCTTTGGTTTTTTGATCTGGTGTCAATTCAACTGGGAAATTTAAGTTTTTTAACCGCTGTAATTTCACAGCTTTTATTGAAATGTACTTCATGTAAGTATTAAGTGTATTCCACATCCTGAACCGAATCACTGTCTCTGTGATATTTGGGAGGCATTTGATCATTATTATCGGGTGCTGACTATCCTTATCAATGGTTTTCCATTTGGTTTGCACAAAGTGAATCCTGGGATAATTCCTTATAAAGTCAGCCATACCTGTATACTTTCCCATTCCTTTCATAGCCCCATCCTATTTTTTGACTTCTGTACTATTGTATATTGTTTAAAAAAAAGAATGAATTGAATTGAACTGAATCGAGTGGAACACCCAATAAAGTCTAAAAGTAAGCTGGTCTCGCAATACCAGGAGAAGACATCTCGAACAAAAAATTACCAAGGATCATAAAATATTTATTTCCCTTTTCGACCAATCACCGGGGAGAAAGAATTGACGTCAATGAAATACTTAATCTAGTTTTATAATTAATCTAGTTTTTTAACGAATTTTAATGGGATATTTCCCAATTTTTTAAGTACATGCAAATAAATCCGATATGTACTAATCAATTTAAATTATAATTAGTGACTATTAGTCCCTGACAAAACAACACGAAAGGCTAGACATAACCTATTAGATCAAAAATTAATATTACCATAATTATCAGTTATAAAAAAAAAGTAAACGAATTAGTAAGATATTTTCTTCAATATTATAAAATATATTATATGTCATCTAATTATAATTAATTACAAATAAAATGTAGTATTTAGAATTTAAAAAAAAAAAAAAATTAAGAAGAATAAAGAACAGCCCTGACATTTTTGTTTTAATTATATTAGATTGCAGAAAATTTATGATGTCTATAATATAAATTAATTTCTAAGTCAAATATTTGTTTTATATATATATAAAAAAAAAAAAAAAAAATGAAAAGAATTAGTGATCATAAAAAAATTTTAAATTATTATATATTTTTACAATATTCATTAATTTTTACAAAATACCAATTATAATATTTATTTATCACCACGTGCATTTTGTTGCATGCATATAAAATTAGCCGTTATTTGTCCGTTTTGGATGACAATTTTAATTTTTTTCCAATGATTAAATTATAATCAGATAATATAAAATTAACCTGAAAACTGCCGTAATCAGATGAAACCATAAGATCAAGACCAAAGGTTACGCATAATGCTCACCGACGTTTTCCACGGGAAATATTCCTTTGATCCAATAATCGTTTCCCAACATATTAAGCTCTTAGAAGTTTTATAGTTCTGATTATACCCTTTATTATACACAAATTATGAAGTCAACAGAACCTTCATAAAAGACTCTCTATTCTTCTCAAATATATCCTGGGTAGTTTAACACGCCTGAAGTATTTCTAGCGCCATGAGAAGTAAAAATAATTTTGCACAAAATTTTGCAGAGAGGTAGATTTTAACGATAAAAAATTGTTAAAAAATTGTGGAAGTATTAACCGTCTCTGTCAGCTGTAATAAATGTTCAAACTTGGCAACATTTATAATACGTGTTTCCGATATAGAAAATTACTTAAAAAATCGTATATATAAAAATCAATTAGGAATGTTTTCAGCCTAAATAAGATGTAATTTACCGTGCTGTTTACGAACAAACAATATGGAAAAATACCTGAGGTGTATATAAAAAATGTTAACAGCCATGTGTACTAATTGTAGTACACAATGTGCACAGATTAGCGATATATGATAGTGTTTGTTATAGCGTTGTTAAGCGTGTAAAGCTAGAGAACAAACAAATTGACTAACACATTTATAATACCAAAATATACCTAATTTTTAACTTATTATATATTTGTTATATTTCAAATGTTTAAATAATTAACTCTGTTAATTGCGATATTCATTTATTTTAGTTTAATAATTATAATTACAAAAGAATATTAGAAATAATAATTTTATATTAAATATGGATATTACATATGACGTACACATATTAATTAAGTGCATATTTTATTTAATAAGACATAATTGATTTTTATAAAAAAATCATTTTTATGATTTATTGATCCGGATTCTTTTGCATTTTTTCCGCTTTTTTCAAATAACGTAATTCTGAAGATCAAAGAAAACGATTTATATGAAATCTGCCGACATGCAATTCTTGGACAAATTACTTTGATATCATGTTGCTCATACGAATTATTAATAATCTTTTTTTGTAAGAGAATGGGTTTCTACGTATTTTGATATTTCGTCTCCTTACCCGCGGAAATTTGCTTTATTTGTTCAAGTTAGAATATTTTATGAAACTTTTATTTAATTTTTTGGGACTTCAGGGCGATTTTAACATACCCCAAGTGCAAAACATTGAAAATAGTCCGCAATAAAGAAAAGAAAAATTGGTAACAATATTTTGTTCCGTTCAAAAGTTATTTGAACGAATTATTTGCTTGAAAAATTGCCTCATTTCTCAACAAAAACTACCACAACTTTTGAAAATGTTCATCAATCACATCTTAAACTGGTTTTAGCAGTCGAGTTAACTCTTGCGCATGTTGTGTAAAATTTTCATTAAATTCTTAACGTTGAGAAAATTTTCTATTATTTTTTTTTGAAGAATGGGAGGATGAAGGATCAGTGAAAACGCCAAGGCAATGTTTTTACTTCGCAACATTTCGTGTCCTTTATTAACACTTCATCAGGCGGTCATAAAATGTCATTCTTAATGCTGTTAAAAATTCATATCTTTGTTAACACAAGTTCATCGATAATGACAGCATTATTAGTAACATTTTGTGACTACCTGATGAAGTGTTAATAAAGAATATGAAACGTTGCCAAATAAAAGCTTTGTCTTCATGTTTTCACTGTTCCTTCGTCCTATAATTCTTAATAAATAATTCATCATCCAGGATCTTAATTAATAAAATTTCATCTTTTTTAATCTAAGGTGTCCGATATCATTCCTTATTTAAAGTATGTATTTTTTAAGATGCAAGTGATGATACTCTTGAAGCTGAATACATAATATGATTAGTCTATTAAGGATGTGGAAAATTATTAAATATACAAGGACGAGTTCATTATATAAGATTAATTGTATAAAAATTTCGCACGAATTAACTGGTTCTTATAAAATAGGTGAATAACGGGACGGATTAAATAGATGAAAGAAGGTAACTTATAAAATTAATATAATTTTAAATTACAAAAATATGTAAATAAAATCGAGTACGATTTAGATGTACTTCAGTATGCAAAAATCGAATACCATATTCTATACATGGAATTGTGTTAAGGTATGCTTAGGGGTTCAGTTAGAATGTTGAATAAAGACGGTATTTTAGACGGTATTGTTACATTTAGTGGCACGACATTTAAGTTTATAATGACACTGTTATTTTGAAAAATATTGATCTGGTATGGACCTGCACACACGGTCTCCAGAAAAAAAATGGACAAAATTATCGAAAATCTGATTCCTTCGATTAATACCTATATACCTGAAAAGAAAGGTTGTGTTACAATTTCAAACCGATCGGTTGGGCTGGGCCGTATTTAAAAAATCATGATCACTAAATTTAGTTTGGAGAAAAATACTTTTGGTCCCAATTTCCTAGATCAAATTATATTGTATTTTTATAAATATGTATTTCAACTACAAAGTAGTCATCATCAGTATCAATTAGCTAGTTGCAGACCGTCCCCAAATGAGCAACGAGTAACATATCCTCAGAAAATCATTAGAACTAGCTAATTCATACTGATGATGACTACTTTGTAGTCGAAATACGTATTTATAAAAATACAAAATAATTTGATATAGGAAATTGGGGCAAAAAATCGAAATTTATTAAAGTGAAATAAGTTAAACATTTTATAAAATTACAACACTTTTTTCATGTAATCAAGTAATAAAAGAAAAACGACAAATTAACACTAAAAAATCTACAAACAAATTTTTAAGACAAAACTGTGTTTGATGGAAATACACAAATTTTTGTTAATGCACAAAATTCTATTGATAGAATGGAAGTGCTCGATATATGCGTATTCAAGTCCCTCCTGATTCTATTCGTATAAATGTAAATTATTAAAATCATCAGAATTGATAAAAACTAGTAAACAATGAGTAAACAAGTTCTTCTATTTGGATTATTATTATAACTATTTAAATTTGTTTATATAGAATTTTGTATAAAAATTAGATTTTTAATATGTATCACATTCATCTAACAATACAATTATTACCTATATATTTATGTGATGATTTAATATATTATAATAACAAGATAATAAAATTTTATTTATATATTATACTAATCAAATAAATAAAAAATACTAAACATTTAATTTACATTTTTTCTTTTTAGTTTTTAACAAAAATGGTAAGGATTAACATTAGCATAGTTTGATAGTAAATTCAGATTTTTTTTAATATTAAGTCACTTCTCAGCTTTTTCAATTACTAAAGTCATATAGTGACTACAGTGGATATATATTCATTCTATGCAACACAGCAATCCTAGACGGTCATTCATTCATGTTCTAATTGTATGTGTTGTAATTGTAATTGTGTTGTAATTGTCATGTTCTAATTGTACTTAACTTTGGTGATCGCTTGAGATGGGTAATTCCGTTACGTCCGTGGGGGGTTGGGGTTGGTAATTTTAGATATTGCATCTAATGGATGAGGGACATTTGTAGAAACATAAATGAATTTTGCTTTGGTTTTTGATCTTACATCAATTCAACTGGGAAACTTAACTATTTTGACTGCTGTAGTTTTAAAGCTTTTATTTAAATCTTTTATGTACTTCATCGAAGTATTAAGTGTATTCCACATCCTGAACCGAATCACTTCCTCCGTGATAATCGGGGCGTATTTGATCATTAATATCGGGTGGCGGCAATCCTAACCAATGGTTTTCTATGGTTTTCAATTTGGTTTGCACAAAGTTTGGGATAGTTCCTTATAAAGTCAGTCATGGCCGCATACCTTCATATGCCCATCGTATTATTTTGACTTATTCTGTACAATTATGTATTTAAAAAAAAAAGATTGAATAAGAATTGAATTGACTGTGGTAAGAATTTAAGAGATCCGAGTTCGATTCCTGCGTATTTAGGAAATAAGCGATAGTTTTTAATGGCAATAAATAAATAAAAACTCGTATCAGAATGTGCTGATGGTCGCCTATTGTTATTTATTTATTTATTTACAAATATATTAAATGCATTTCGTAATACACTATTTTGTACTTGCTCCAAACTATTTAATATTTTAATATATGATTTTAAGTTTTTTAAATTTATTATTATGTAATTGTGTTTGTGTCAGATGTTCACTTTAAATATTAAAAACTGTATTACTATTGTTCATCCTTGAGATATAATAAAGTATGTTAACCAGGTATCGTTTCCAGGTATTTGTGTAATGTGTAAGGTGATGACAATGGTTATTACTATATAAAAATATAATTTATTATACTAAACTAATTTTTTAAATTTAATTGAAAATCATAACTATTATTAAAAATGAAATGGTGACTTTGGTTTATTATTTTTATACTTGACATGCACATAATAAGTCAGAGTATATTAATTTTAGTATAAATTTTGTAACGCTACCTAATATTGATCCAATTTCGTTATAGGTGTTCATAGAATCATCTAATTAGTCAATTTCCGCATGTCCATCCGTGAACAAGATAACTGAAAACAAAAAGTGACATCGAGTTGAAATTTTGGTGACATACTTTAGGCATATATAGTAAGATCAAGTTCGTGAGAAAAATTGGTCTATTGGATCCCATAAATCCATGACGATCTATGATCAAAGTTTTGAACTGTTAAAGATAGAAGAAAACTCCAAAAATTAAAAATGTTTATTTTTTCAAAACAAACAATTTGAGATATTCTTTCGTAATCCGTTTACATTCGCCACAATTTAAGCTCAAATCCAGCTAACTAACATAAACATGGTTTTAATACTTACTATTTATTATGTAACGCACTTTTTATAACGAGCCTTCAGAGGAAAGAACGTCTCCTGCCAAGTTGGAAGGGCCGTCATTACATTGTACATTGGTAATCAAATTTTTTACGTTCATTCCTGTGAGGAGAGTCAGCGTACGGCCAACTAATTATAAGCATAATTGAAAAAATATATGTGTATTTAAAGGATGCACGTAGTTAGTGTATTTTATCAATTTTAATAATTATAAATAACTAAAAAAGTAAACTCTGATAAATCGAGTAAATAAACAAGTGATAGTTGATTTCTTCATATTATTAATATATAATCTATATCTATATTATTTTTGTATGTAACGAATAATCTTAAAAACTACTGGACCGATTTGAAAAATTCTTTCACCGTTGGGAGGCTACAGTATCCCCGGCTCAGATTAGTTTCTTTTTATCCTTGTATTATCGGCGAGAATGGAAACTACGCGGGGCAAAGAGCAAACATGTATATTTTTGTATGTAACGAGTAAATTTTAAAATTACTGGAACGATTTGAAAAATTGTTTCACCTTTAAGAAACTATACTATCCCCGGGTAGCCTAGGATATTTTAATCACCTGTATTCCCATGGGAACTACACGGGTGATGTCTGCAATAATTCAACAATCAGAACTCAATAATTTCACTTTGAGCAAAATATTTTTAGGTATCCAAAATTAATCTTGCTCACATGGAATTAGAATAGAATTAATCATTCTATTTTCCAAGCTGTGAATTTCATTTAAATTTCAAGTGAGAAAAAATTTTGCTATTATCTTGTAATTGCTTTTTAGTAGTTTTAAAAAATACGAAACCTTTCCTACCGTCACGTGTTTCGTTCAGGATATGCTGGATTTTCTAAAATTTAAAGCAATAAGGAAATATTTGTACTGTTAAAATTACCGTACACTCCTCTTACAAATTCCAATTTCTTTTTTTATATGTTATAAATGCCCTTCAAGATTCATTTCACTTATATAATTAAAATATTTTATTTTTTTTAATCAAAGATTTTATTAAACAAGCCTTAACAGAAAGTATATTCAAATTTTTGATATTATTGGTACATGTAATAAAATATTAAAATTAAAAAAATATTATTGAATCCATGTTTATTATATTTTAAAGTAATTTTTAAACGCCTACATTAAATTGAGTTTTTTTAATATGCAAAAATTTTAATGATTTCATAAAAAAATAAATTGAATGATTTATTAGTTTTAATATATGTAGATGCTCCAAACCCATCGAAATTAGAATAATATTAAAAATAAATTGATTTAAAGAAGTAATAATTCTTAGATTGATTATTTTTAGCTAACACTATGGTCAAATAGTTGTAGGCTTAGAAATTTCTTTTAATAGACCAGGGTTAATAATTTTTGAAATAAAAAAAATTATAGTATGATGAAACTCATTGGAAAAAAAGGATAATAATTAACAGGCGATCTGTGATCGGGCAGAGTGGATGGGGGTAAGTTTTTTAGGATAAAACACGGTTTTTGTCGTTTTCCGGTAAAACTACAAGTTCAAAATTAAATAACAAATCTGTGGGCAATAAAAAGATCTACAACTTTTGTATTTGTAAATATAAAAAGTTGTAGATCTTTTTCTTACTTATCTATGCTATTTAACTTTTATCCATTAGACTTATTTTTGCCGTAAATCGAGATAAATCGTGTTTTACCCTTAAAAACTCAATCTCTTCTCAATCTCAGATCGCCCGTAAATCATTTTTTGATTTTTGTTATTTTCGGTTCCGTTTTCAATGGGTTTCATTCTAACTATAATTTTTTTCATTTTTTACCATTTTTAAACGCTTCTACCATGGTCTATAATGTTATTATGGCTGCCATAAAACTGAAAATGAATGGTAATAGTCAGAAACACTCTGTAATCACAAACTGGTTAATAAATCGATTTTGAAACAATATCTTATGAAAAATGTCTTCAATTTTCTATTTACCCATTTACTGAAATGAATCGCAAGACAAATGCAATACTTCTTACGTCGAGAAAATGCCGATATTTTTAAGTAACCATTCTGGAACTCGAAATTTTTGTTCCTTATAAGATGGGTGAGTTATCCAGAATACCATATTTTATGGGAGTACACTAAACATTTTTGTAACATTTTTCCCTCTCGGCTTTTGTTGTCAAATATTACCAGATTTCTCAACAAAAACTTTTTGCTATAACTTTTCAAAATTCTTAGAAATATATATATATATATATATATATGTATAAAATTCGAAAAATCTTACATCTTCTTATAATTAATATGTTTTTTTAATTAATATTAGCGGGGGACAGCGCGAACGCAGTCCCTACTACCAAAAATTATGCGACCGATTTATCCACATAAGGGATAATCGCAAGGGTCATCCTCTATTCTAACCATAGCACAATAGAAATGCTTCGCCCTGGAGGAACCGCATTATTGATCACGGTAACCTATCGCCAAAGTATGTTACTTCAACTGAAAAAACTTCAAAACTATATACATTAGACTTCAACATAGCACTTGTGAGACAAACAATAAAAATTATACAATATAAATTAATTGTAGCCATCTAAATCTAATATCCATTCAGTAGGCCATGAGACAGATACGACATTACAAATTTATACTTCAAACGGCGGACATAAATTTAATTTTTAATTATTTTACAAGATATTTGATTTGTATACTCGACATACATAATATATCAGAGTATATTAATTTGAGTCGAAAGTTTGTAACGCTATCATAATATTGACCGCACAAACAAAATTTTGGTATAAGTTTTCGTACAAAAACACTCGAAAACACAAAAGAGATAGCAAGCATACATTTTGGTGACGTATTCTAAATATAAAAAGGCCGTGAATGAGCAAAATCGGTCCATTGGGTTCAATGAAACTTGACCCAAAACTATAAAAGATAGAAAAAAAGTTCAAATAAAAAAATTTTTTGAAACAAAAAGTTATTGTTTGACACATTTTTTTTTTTTGGAAAATATTTGATGTCTTCACAATTTTAGCTCAAATTTAGTTAATAAACACATATTATAGGTAATAATATACATATATAACTGTATATACTGGATATTCATAGTATTTTATGAATGCTAATTAAAAATAGTTGAAACAATGCAATTCAATCCTATATCGACTATCTAAACAATTAACTCTATTAGTTGTTATCTTTACTTTTTTTTAATAAAAAATTTGATGAACAGGATTTTAGAGATTAACACCGGAAACGGTATTAATAAAATGGTAAATGTCGATTTGATTTGTTATAACTAACCAATTATGAATAATAAATACTTTTATGTGGGTATTTTTTTATATAAATTTAAAAAAAATCAATATACACATCTTTTAATGTATATTTGTAAGAATTAACATAATTGCGCAGTAATATGATCGATAAATCATCATTAAAATATGCATAATTATGCATATTAGTTTTTGAAGTTATACATTTTAGGAGCGTTATGAAAAAATGATGAGAGTGAAATTTTATGATGCGCGTGAATCACCGTCACATAAAATTCACAGGTTAAAGCTGTTTTTATGATTTATGTTACACTTAATATAAGAAAATATATATTCAGTTATTGAACTTTTCAAATGTACACTGCGCTTTATTGCCTGTGTTCACTATCCTTCTCCAGTCCTTTTATTATTTTTAATTGTAATTAATTATTTGCATGCAATTCAAAATTGTTTTTTAATGATGTCAAAGAAGTATAACTTTTGACGCGCGTACATAAGTACACGCATCCATTTTTTTGCCAACTGTTAATATCTCCATAAAAATTACATGTTAGACATCGTTTTCAAGAAAGAGATTTAAAAGAAAATAATTTTTGAAAGCTTATAAATTATTTGTTTTTAAATCAATTGTAATTTATTTTTCAAATTTTGTTATGGCATTAAATGTAGTTTCACATTTTGATGTGAAATATAGCAAATTTAAAATAAGTCCCAATATTCTCCACTTTTTTATACGACTGATTGATTTAGCTGCTTCGATTTGACAGACATTCTATAGAAAAATTATTGCCCATTGTCTTGGCTTTGTAAAAATAAATTTTTATTTGTTATACTGACAGGTTTAAAGGAAAACAATTTCCTATCATTTTTCAAACGCAAGATGTTTGTTTCAAAGAAATTGTTTATATTTAAATTTTTCTTCTATCTTTCATAGTTTAACATTTAAGTCAAGGATTCATTGGATCCAATAGATCGATTTTGCTCATTCCCGAACTTAAACTCACTTTATATGTTTAAAATACGTCACCTAAAATGTCACCTCGTTATCTCTTTTTGTTTTTGAGTAATCGTGATAACTGCACGTCAGTCGTAAATAAACTACAAAGGTGTTTCTATGAACACCTATACCAAAATTTAATTTTTGCGGTCAATATTAGGTAGCGTTACAACTTTAGACTAAAATTAAGATACTCTGACATATTATGTATATCAAGAATAATAAAAATGATTTAAAAACAAAATCAAACAATTGATTTTTAAGTGAATATTATTCAAAATTATTTCATAGATATAATAAATGATAGAATAATAATGTAATACTCATTTTATTAAAAAAAAATTGTTATTTAACATGAAATCGGTAATAAAATACTTTTAAATATGAAACAAAGAGTATTTATATTATGTTATATTATCAATGGTTAGTTATTTTAATAAAATAAGAATATGTATAAATATATAAGAACGATTTACAAATTGTTTATTTAATTAATTAGTTTTTTGCGTGTTTTTCATTTAATATATGTAATTTGTAACAGATGAAATTATTATTATTATTTTTATAATATTTTTATATGTTATTATTAACTAATAAACTATTTTTTTTTTTAAAAAGAACTAATTCTTGTTATATATATAAAAACATGACACAGTCATTTAATTTATTAGGAGTGTCTCTTAATGACCGCATTTAAATAATATATAAGAATATAATAAAAATCGCAGGAGAAATAATAACAAATCTTTGTAAACACAAATCCATTGTTTGGATATTTTTTTATTCGAGGCGTTCTTTACTTCACGGATCTGCAGTTTTTATAAATCTTTAACATATGACGTCAATGGTTACCATCACCATATAAATTACATTTTAAACATCGTTTTCAAGAAAGAGATAGATAAGAAAATATAATTTGATAGCTTATAACTTCTTTGTTTTTGAATTAATTTTAATCTAATTTAACATACATAATATGTCAGAGTATAATAATTTTAGTCTAATGTTTGTAACGATAGAAAATGTTGACCGCACACACAAAATTTTATTATAATGGTTCATAATATAAATTACATTTTATTAGAATGGTTCATAGAATCATCAAATTAGTCAATATCCGCATGTCCAACCGTTCGTCCGCGAACAAGATATTTCAAAGAGGAAAACAGATAGCGAGTTGAAATTTTGGCGAGGTACTTTAGACATAAAAAGTAAGACAAAGTTCATGAATAAGCAAAATCGGTTCAATGGATCCATGATTGAACTTTTGAATCATTACAGATAGAAGAAAACTCCAAATATTAAAATTGTTTGTTTATTCAGACAACTTTTGTTTGAAACATTTTTTCGTAAACCGTTTAAATTCGACACAATATCAAATCAAATTTAGCTAATAAGCACATATATAATTGCAATACTTATTATTACATATTCATAATTGAATTAAATTCAATTCTTTAATCATTCATTGTTTAAACAACACATTATTGTACAAAATAAGTCAAAATATAGGATGGGTCACATGAAGGGAAATAGGAGGTATGCGTCTGACTTTATAAGGAACTATCCCAGTATTCACTTTCTGCAAAACAAATGGAAAAACATAGAAAACCATCGGTAAGGATAGCCAAGCACCCAATACTCATTATCAAATGCCTCTCGAATATCACTGAGGAAGTGATTCGGGTCGTGTTGTGGAATACACTTGATACTTAGATGAAGTACAAATAAATAAAATATTTAAAAATAACAGCAGTCTGAAAAGTTATGTTTCTCAAATGGATCGATGCAAGATCCGAAAACCAAAGAAAAATTAATTTATCAATCTAAATTAAATAAACATAATTATAATTAAAATTTAAATCGACTATTTATTATCGATTCAACTGAGAAGTCTAATTTGTAGGGAGAAATATCCTTACAGAATAAATATAAATTAGTATACATAAATCTATTTTTAATACAATTGTACGAAGCACATTGTAAGTCACTCAGCAAACAAAGAGTGCTTGACTATAATTATTCTAAAAGAAATGGAAAATCGTGTCCAAGGCTCACAGTAAAACTTCTTCTAATGAGTAAGCACAACTGTATTACTGTATTAATTGCATATTTCATGAATGCTAATCGTGAAAAATAGTTCAAACATTGATACAGAACCATATATCGAGTATCTAAACAAGTAACTTTGTTAGTAGCTATCTTCACTTGTTGTCATTTAGATCCCAGTTAAGTAAATAGAAAATAAGAAATATATTAAAATATTAGAAATTAAAATGGTAATTATTTCTCATCATAAAAAAATTAAAAATTCAACCTCTTGTGAAAATACCATTTAAATAATGATTAGCGCAATCAGTATATAGATTGAATAAATAATACATGAAAGATTCATTTCACAGATCATTTCAGAAAAATATCAAAAATAAATTCACGTTTTTAATATATTATTATTACCTAATTTATTTTGTCTTAATTACTTATAAGAAGTATATCATAAAACACTTTAGGCTAAATCGTACATTTACCTATTTACGTTTTAGACCAATTTAAATTTATTTTTAATAATATATCTAAATAATAATTGATAATTTTAATCATTAATAATATTAAATACGTGTGTATGGGTTCAATATTCTATTTTTGAAAATGGTTTCAAAGATCTAAAGATGATGCACTTAAATTGAATTTATTTCATTTTCATAAGTTCCTCTCAGATATTCTCCTAATATAGAAGAATTGAATGTAACATTCATTCATCTCTACAAACTTTCTTAACCTTTTTTTAAAATAATCAGAAATTAATTAATAAATTATCCTCATCAGATAATTTTAATAAATTTCGCTCAAACTTTATTCTACAGTCATAATTTTGCGCAAGAAAAGAGAAGATTAAATATTTTGAACGGAAATAAAGTAAAGAAAGGAAATAAAGTCTTCATGAATTTTCTCTATGCCCTTCGAGTTAGACATGAACTAAATCACAAGAAAGAAATTAAAATTTTGTAGATTTGGTGATTGAAGCCACAGTTTCTATTAGAGCACTTTTTATAAAATTAGGAACGATTCAGACTTGTTATTAAGATTTTTAACGTATAAAAATAATCTTAATGTAGAATTGGTATACGCAGTGAAGGTACTACACATTTGGCATTAGTGATGAGCATAATTGATGATGATCTTGCAGTCTGAATCTTGGCCTGGCGGAAAAAACAAAACCAAGGCCAAGACTCGGATTATCTATACACCCACAGGACCAAAACAAAGATCGGATAGGCAAGTCTGAATGCAAAACCAAGACCGAGTACGTAGGATCACGATTTAATGCAAGACTAAGCTAAAAGTAACAGCTTTCCATAAATACATGAGTTAAAATATATGTGACTTCAAAATTGCTTTTCGTGTAAAAAAATGTTTTAAATATAAACAAAAAATTTCAAAGACGCTTCATGTCGAACTAATGCTTTGTATGCGATATGAATTGCCCAAGGAATTCAATGTTTGCTTCTTCATGAATTTGTTTATTACATACGAACCATGGTGCTTTCAAGCAGATTCTGCGAATTTTGTTTTGTTAAATTGGCAGTCTATTTAATTGTGTTTTTAAGCTCCACCTAGATAAACAAGGGTCGTATGAGGGACTTATAAAGTAGTAAAGAACATTTATTTCGTAGTCTGGATTTTTTATTTAGGAGAGGATATAATTTAATGATTTAGAAGAGGGTATAATTTTAGCGTTTATGTGATCGTTCCAATTTAAACGCTTTTTGATGAATATTCCAAGATATTTGACGCTTGCAGTGTTCCAATTTATGTTATGGTTATTAATTTATAATTTTTCATTTAGTTGTTCCACGTTTAAGAGTGAATAACTTAATTGTCTCTTTAACCAGGAAGTTATCCATAGAAAAATTAATAGAAACGTAAGTATCAGCTCAATATACAAGACCAAGCAAGACCAAGAATATGACTCGAAGTATTTGAGCAAGACCAAGATGTTGGTCTTGCTTTGCTCATCTCTATTTGGGATGGATTTTTGTAAATAGATAAGTTAGGTAATTAAAATTTAAACTTAAAAAAATCGTGTGCTGATAATATAGTGATCGAAATAAATGTTATTACCTATAAAAAATAGTAGGTAGTTAAAAAAATTAATATAATAAAAATTAAAAAAAATATTCAACACAAATGATTTTTATCAAGTTCTAATATGAACATGATTTATACCCGCACCATAATACTACTAATATTCACCAAGATATTATGATTAAGTCTCATGATAAAAAAACAATAAATTAATAACTAATTAAATATACCTATTGTTTTTTTAAAATGATTTGATTGAACACCAATTTAAAAATTCAAAATAATATTAATATGCATTTTCATGGAGACAAATTCAATCAGATCGAAATGAAATTTATGATGATGAATCATATTTTGATCTATGCCGGAGTATCCTCGTAGCAGGAGGCAATAAAAGCATTGGATCTCGTGCCGGTTCCCAAAAAACCGAATGATTTGTCGAGGAATTCATAATAAGTATTCGTTTTTATGGTCACAAATTCTATGTAATTGAGATGAAATTTGATGTAAATTATTTTGATCAGATCTGGATAAGCCACTTATCAGAAAGCAACAAAAGCTTCGGATATCGTGCCCAAAAGAACCTTAAACTTGATTAGCTATGTGAAATCTCAGCAATCCATTATGAGAAAATGATACTGAAATACATAGAATCTTTTCTGCGACTCTAAAATCAAACGCTTGTTATTTTAAATTCAAGTGCTTATTTTCATGGTCGAGAATGTTCTGGCTGCATTTTTTAAACGCTCTATAACTTATGACCAAGTGACCGGAATTATCGACAATTAACGTATTTAACGGCGGGAGAGAATTTGAAAAGCAATTCAATTATCGTCAACACTTATGAGATCACGATAATCTGGACAATAAACTGTTGAATTTGGCAGGGATGCTCAAAAAAAATTGGCGGATGATTTTAACAGATAAAAGCTCGAGGTTCTGGAATAAATAAATTTCTAACGAAAAAATTATTAGTGTTTTTCTAAATGTGGAAATATCGTGGCGCATTTAATTGAGTTGGATATTCACAATCTGTAGCGAAAAATGCTTTTCAACATTAAATCGAATTGAAAGTTTGTTTAGATTTAACGAAAAAAAGAACATTTGAAGGATCGAAGTATAATATATATAGAAAATGATTTACTTAGAAATATTAATTTGGCGTCTTTTTGTAAAATATTGTGTTTTATTTACTTCCTAAATGTTAAAAGATTACCTTGTCAAGGGCTTTCCTACATTACAGGCAGCGTACCCAGCGTTGGCTTAATCTGGCACTGATTTTTATGAGGAAAACTTAAATGGGAGAATAAAATAGTGGATCGAAACACTGTTTTTTCAATTACTATTGGTACTACCCTTTTTATCGGTATAAAATCCAACTGTTAATTTCTTTTAGTTTACAAAAAAGCTTAGACTCTCTGCCAATTGTGCTAAAATTATCCAATTTAATATATAATATTTAAATGATATTGACAATAATATTTAAATGTAAACGTAAAACGTTTTAAATATTAATATTTAAAATTTTCTTAATACTAAAAACCGCTGTATTAACCAAATGATTTAAAAATCGAACGGTATAGAGGAGTAAATGTTTTGGGGAGATCTAAATATATAGTGGAGGTACCAAAGATTTTCACTTACACAATATTATTACCTCCTCCCGGGAACTAAATTTGAACGATCAACACCGAATTCTGCGAGTAACTTATTTTAACACACAAATGAGTCATTCCGAAATATATATTATTTATCTTGATTTCTAGCAAAGTCTTTTGGAAAAAATTAAAATGGCCAAATTTTAGGTACTCTACAACTTTTGTATTTGTTTTTTCACGTAACCTCAAAATTAATGTAAAAAATTGAAATGACCAAGTGTTTGGTTTTTTAAAATCTTTTACAAAAAAAAAATTCTTTTTCACGAATTTTTTTGAAAATTTACTCTTTTATGTTTTTTTGGTTTAAACTTACCTGTTTATAATTAAATATCGAAAAAACAATCGAAAATCAAGATAAACCATGTTTTTCCCTTAAATACTCACCCCATTCCCCTTCCCGATCACAGATCGCCCGTAAATCATTTTTCCTTTCATTTCTCTTTCGTTTCCAATGGATTTCATCCTTGTATAATTTTGTTTACTTTTCATCATTTTTAAAGGTTTCTACCCTGGTCTATTAACCATTGAATGAAGAAATTTGTGAATTTATTTTTACTTGTATACCTTCCTGGTCGTACTTTGTTCGGCCGATAATTAAATAATTATGGTTTTCAGATTTCAATAGAAAATACAAGTTCTCAGAACGTTTTTTAGTAGTTTATTCGGATTTAATGAATTAAAATGGTAACAATGCTTGGATTATAATTCTTTCTTCTTTAATTTGACTCCACTATGATTCTAGATTATGATGATTAATCTTGACCTATTTAATAATATTCATAATTAATATATTTATTTATTATGTTGACGATATATTATGATAATGCGTATACAATTTTTTTAAATCTTCAACACATAAAAAGATTTATAAAATCAAGGATAAATTTGTTATTTGTTTGGATGATAATGATATTTTTATTTTTTTTAAATAAATTGAAAAATTAGCTAAAACAATTCATTACTATTTATTCAAACGCCAGTGTCGACATTTTATCATATTAGTTGATTAGAGAAAATAAGCTTTTAAGTTTTCATATAAATTGATAGTCTAGCATTTTTACAACCTTAAATATATTATTAATAAACATTATTAATAAACTATAATTATTTAGATTTACCACAGAAATTTATTTTAAGTAGAACATTTTATTGAAAATTGAACTTATTTTTGGAAAATTTGGTATGGCCACTAACAGCGTAGAAAAACTTTGTCATAGAGTATATTAGCAGAGTATATTATGAGGGGAAACGCAATCCCGTTACTTGTACCTAAACCTTTTGGGCCTCTCTACCCTCTTCTTTAAACTCTCCATCCCCTGAAGGCACAGATACCTTCATGCAGAACATAATGAGTATATATAAGCTAACAGCGCCAATTAAAATGACAATAAAAATTACTTTTTTGCATGTCAATGTTTGCACATTCGTATGGAAACATTGGGTTCCAGAAATTTTCATATTTACTGGAGCAATCTCCCGACATTTGAAAATTTTGATCTGACAATCCTATTTTTTCTTTTTAAATTCTGTTGAGAGTTTTTTTTAAGATATAATAGAAAATAGCTTGGAATAAAGTAAGATTTACATTCTCTGAATCGAAAGTGACCCTCGAAATTGCAATCTTAGAATTTGATTATCTCGCAATCTGAACGATCCAAAATTTTTCGGGATCGCATTAATAACGATATTCTGTTTTAGAAAAAAAAAGCAAAATCTTTTGAAAAATGGTTTTACGCTGGAACAATTATTATGAAAATAATAAATATACTAAAACTGAAAGTCGTTAGCCTGGGTCATCCGGTTTATGTGATTTATTAAAATGGCTTAATCGTATTTATGAATATTTATAGGAGTGGAATAGTTTTAAAAATCTGCCAAAACATATTTTTAAAATGGCCTTTAGGTGTAAAAAAATACATTTAAGATTTATATGTACAATGATAAAAATGTTTTCTTTTAAGATGAAACTATTTACAATTTATGATAATAATTTACACCTGTTTTAAACAATATTACAATTAATTATTGTAAATGTATATTATACGTATTATTTGCTTAATATGTGGGTGGTAAAAATCAAGTAATGTACACAATAATCTACAAAAGTTACAATAAAGGTGTGCCGTTTTTATTAATTATAACACAAGTAATATAAATGCTATATATACAAAAAATTAAGGTAGTTGTCATGGCTGATGTTATAGTGTTAGAAATTTCTAAATTTTTGTATAATCATTAAGTGTATTAAAATACAATTACCATTAAAATTGGAAGTTAATGGACCATCTTAATTTCGAGTTATTTTTAATCAAAGTTCGGGTAGTTTACAGGATTATGCGTTTTAAGTAACGTTCAGGCGACTGTAATAAACAAACTAAGAGACCAGGATAGAAGGCTTTGAAAATGGTAAAAAATGAAAAAAAATTAAAGTAGGATGAAACCTATAAGAAGGTGAAGAGAAGTAAAAATAATTTACACGCGATCTGAGGTCGAGAAGTGGAAGTGTGAGTATTTAAGGGTAAAACACGGTTTATCTCGATTTCCGGTAAAACTAGAACTAGTAAAAAGTCTTAAATAAAAATTAAATAAGTTATAGGTAATAAAAAGATCTACAACTTTTATATTTACCCTTAAAAAAAAAATTAAGGTGCATTTCGATATTTATTCAAAATAAAGTGAAAAAATAAATATTTTAAATCAAAAAAATGACAATGTATTTGGAACATAAAAAGGTAAATTTTTTTCTAAAAGAAATAGAAAACCAAAAACTTGGTTTTTTAAATTTTTTTTAAATTAATTTTTAAGTTATGTAACAAAAAGTGTTAATACAAAAGTTGTAGATCTTTTTATTACCTACAACTTTACTAAATATTTTTTTTCCATAGGACTTGTAGTTTTGTCGGAAATGCAGACAAACTGTGTTTTACCCTTAAAAACTCACTCTCTTCAACTGCCCGATCACAGATTGCCCGTAAGTTATGATTCCAATGGATTTCATATAAATCTAAATTTTTTTGCTTTCCAAAATTATCGACTCTGGTGTATAACAGTCAGAAACTTTTGAAAAACTAATAGCATATGAATTAATTATTACTAAATTTAAAAGAAAAAAATATTAATCATTTATATATTTAATCAACTAAAAATTCAACAATACGTGAAAAAATTTACTATATTAAAGTATGTGTGTATACGCATATATGAGTAGTGTAGGTAACCTTTCTTTCTGTACAGTATCCGTCAAAAATTATGAATCATTTTTACTACAAGCTAACCTACTCTTACCACGCAATACGATCCATAACCTGTTTATAATATTATAGAAGAACAACTACCTTAATGTCTCTTAATTTTATAATTCATTTTGAAAGACTATGAGCATTCCATGTGATTTATTTTTTGTACTTGCGGCATTGTATTTGTCAAAATTAATTAATATAATTAATGAATGATTCAAATGATAATGTTTATATATTCTTAATTTTAGCTTAATTTTTTTTTTTATTGGTTCAGAAAAGCATTAAATCATTTTTCAATTTCATAAGAGGCTTCGTTTTGATAAGTCACACTTGGAAATTTTTTTTTACTACATTTTGTTACGACGAGTTTGAGAATCGTAAGAATTAATTTAATTAGAGCATGAGTTAAAAATAATTATTTTCGAAATATGACGACCGTCGAAAGATTTCGATAATTTGAGCATTTTTTCACTGGTTTCAATAAATATGCTATATTTCACATTTAAATACGAAACAAGATTTAATTCCTTCACAAAATGTGGAAAAAAATGAAATTGCTAAAAAAACGATGGGAATAACAAGCTTTCAACGATTATATTCTATCTCTTTCTTGAAAACTATGTATAACATACAATCTGTATGGAGATAATTGAATATGACATCACTGCACAGTATCACGATCTTTATCTAATTCGGTTAGTAGAACTTCCATAGCTTGTTTTTAAAGATTTTAAAAAAGTCGTTCCCCTCTCTTGAAGAAAAGACGCTTCAATTGAAGACAACAAAAAATTTAGTCAAATCCCATTTTAATCACGAGGTTAATACTTCAATTGTTTAATTCGAAGAATACTGATTTTGAGAATTAAGTTTCAATGATTTATAAATAATTTATTTCTAGTCATTTTTATTAATGATTTCTCCCACTTGATGATTTTCACATTAATTTAAACATATAATAATTTCAATTTTAATACCAATTCCATTTGAATGAATCTTTTAGCATATTTACGTTTTTCAGGAGTACCTCCTCAAACTTGTCTATTTAACAAATATTCCATTTTGTTGCTTTCAGTTTTTCAAAATGATTCATCAGCTATAAGTTTCAGTTGATTGTAATAAGCAATTCGTTTTTCTCACATAACAGTTAAAATGAGGCTCAAATTTTGATGTACATTCATTACAAATTAAACGGAAAAGCTCCGGTTGAAGCTTCGGCGACATTCGCAATTTAATTTAACGCATAAACTCAAGTTACATTTGAATTTAAGTCGTAATTGTTTGTGCTTAAATCAACGGCAGAGTGATTCTTACACCCAAATTTTTAAATTATCTAATTTACATTTATAAAAATGACAATTTTATAAAACCATGAGGTTGTTTCCAAGAAAATTACTCTTTTAAGAATCTTTCAGAAAATTTAAATACATTTTTATAAATTGTATAATAGAGAGGAATAGATTGAGCTTTGTGACTGCAGTAAAAGAGCATTTAATAAATATTTCTCCATACTTATTAGAAGAAGTTTTGCTGTGAACTCTTGTAAATTTAATTATAGACAAGTACTCTTTATTCGCTAAGAGACTTACAATGTGCTTTGCACAATTGTATTAGATTTATGTATACTTATTTATATTTATATTTTTTCTGTAAGAATATTTCTCCCTACAAATTTGACTTCTCAGTTGAATCGATAATAAATAGTCCATTTAAATTTTAATTATAGTAATGTTTATTTCATTTAGATTGATAAATGATTTTTTCTTTGTTTTTTTCATTTTGTGTCGATTCAACTGGGATACTTTTTTGACTTCTGTAATTTGACAGGTTTTATTTTATTCTTTTATTTAAATGTACTTCATCTAAGTATCAAGTCCATACCACATCCTGAACCGAATCACTGTCTCACTGATATTCTGTAGGCATTTGATCATTAGTATCCGGTGTCGGCTATCCTTTTCAAAGGTGTTCTATGGTTTTCCATTTGCACACAGTTTATATAAAGATAGTTCCTTATAAACTCAGCCATAGCTGCCTGCATACTTTACCCTTCCCTTCATATGCCCATCCTATTTTTGACTTATTCTGTACAATTATGCATGGTTAAAAAAAAGAATGTATTAAGAATTGAATTGAATTGATTATATTTAAAAGTGTTCCCAAAATGTTGATATTTTTTTCCATACCTTGAGACAATAAGTTTTGAAAAATTGATTGTTTAAGATTGCATATTTAACACGTTGACCCTTTTCTGATTGATTATGAAGTAAACGTTTTATTTGATAACAAAAGCAATTTTCTTACGATTGTCTTAGAAAAACTGAATATCATTAATTGAATGTGTAACAATTATAAATCTATAAAATTAAATAATGACAAGCGATATTCCTTTAATTATAAAAATAAAAATAATAGCTATTTTGACTGTTTTTATTTCTTTTTCTCGTCACATAACACATAAAAAGATAACGAATCGAAAAAATGACGCAATGATATTACTTTTATATTTCTGCGTTTAGAAAATTAATGAAAGGAGTTAGTGTTTACCAATCTGTTAACCACGACATTATCCTTACGGACGCCCTTAAAGCTTGAAAAATATTTCAAACGATACGTAAGAATTTAATAATGATTCTTGAAAAAATGAAGTTCTTAAAAATTATTTTTTCGTAGAAGTTTTTTTTTTCTCAAAAATAAAATAACTGCATACAATCGAGGATCCTAATCAGACATTCAGAAATTCGTTGGCGCCCAAAGAAATAAATTTTCAGATTCATACGCACAACTATTAAACAATAAACTTCCTTTAAGCAAATATATTACATAAAAAAAAACAATTCTTAAATATGCGTTACCTTTAAAAACAATTTATAAGTAATAAATATATCAAAATATATTCACATAAAAAATCTAATAAAAGAATCATCAGAAGATTATCTTTTGACTCATTAGCGGTATATTGTAGGTGGTTACCATCGACTGACTAGCAAAGGAAGTTACCACCAAAAAATTATTATGGTAATAACCTTGATGAAGGAAAGAAAATTTATTTAATAATAATCTATTATTATTATTTAAAAAAAAATAAAAACCTATAAAAATAAAACAATCAAATTTACATAATAAAAAAATAACAATTTTTTATTGTATATTTTTAATATCGATTATTTTGATCAATTAATTTAAAGTACCATATAATATTTTTTTTAAATCATTATAATTAACTATCAAACAGATTCAATATCATTTAAAATTTATTCATGAAAAAAATAAATACATCTTTATTAACAGTAACTCAATATTTAAAGAATAAAAAGAATAGAAATTAGTAATATGTAGAACATTCTAATTATATTGATCTTGATAATGAATTTTAAAAGATCAGAATAATAAATATTAATATTAATAGAAATTCATAATTATTCAAAAATAAGATATATTATAAAAATATTTAGTATTTTGAAAAATTTGTCTGATTGATGTATTGTATATATTGAGAGCTTCTATATTTAACATAAATTTCGATTTTTTGCCCCAATTTGTTAGATCAAATTATTTTGTATTTTTATAAATACGTATTTCGACTACAAAGCAGTCAGTATGAATTAGCTAGTTGTAATGATTCTCTGAGGACATGTTACTCGTTGCTAATTTGGTGTTGGTCTGCACAAGTAACATCGAGTAACATCTCCTCAGAGAATTATTACATACTAATGATGAATACTTTGTAGTCGAAATACGTATTTATTAAAATACAAAATAATTTGATCTAGGAAATTGGAGCAAAAAATCGATATTTATTCGAAAAATCCTAGAAATCTCATTAATAATTATAAAATTTAACAAGTGGTTACTGTTCTGGTTGATTTTTAAAACCAGCGTTTTATTAGATAATAAAAGCAATTTTTTGAGCGCTACTTTTGATTGGTTTCAAACTTTTTTCTCTGACAAGTAAAAGATAATTATTCGAAAAATGTCGCAATGAAATTACTTTTGGATATCTGCGCTTGGAAAAGTAATATGGTAGGAGCTCAATGAATCTCATTCTTTTTAAATTTTAGTTACCAAAATTTACATTCGAATAGTCTCTCAATTAGTTGAACAAGAATTACCCTAGGGAACGTCCTAAATACTTTATGTAACATTTAATGTTTTTAAACAAAATTTGCTATCCACTGATGCTGTAACTTTGATATCGTTGAAAGAATGATATATCGTTGAAAGAATGAATATACATTGCAAAAAAAATAAATAAATGTAACTAAGTAGCATTTCTTAACACCATAAAATAATTTTCATTCAAAACATAATCTGTAATCGAAACTTCAAGCAAACTTTATTTTTAACATAAACTTTGAAATCGCCCTTAGTTCGATTATTTTTTAATTAATTTTCAAAAAAAATTGTGATTTCATTTTGAACATCAAGCATTCATAGAAAATTTTAAACATTACTATGAGAAACTTGAGTTATTAAACAAATATTTGACATGGTATTAATAAACATCTTTTTTAACAGTTATAGAAGTATTTGATTAGAAATAAGTCAATACCCAAATAACATATATACTGGAATAGAAATGTCTTAGGAATTTAACAAATGTTTTGCATCTAGGAAATATTCAAATCATCCTTAAGATGGTTGCTTTAATTGATGACTTTTTTCTATATATTATTTGTCGTCTATATTTGCAACAAATGATATTTTATTTTTCAATTTTTATATAAATAAATTATAACAAATGTAATACTAGTCAAGCTTGCAGAGCCAAGTATACAATATTGCAATTAAATATGCTCAAAATTAGATGCTTTTTATGAGTATAATTAAATTAATTGAGTCTAATTAAGAAAATTGAGTCGCTATGATTGCTTCCGTGAAATTACTTTGCCATAGCAAAATCCGTACAATACGCTAACTTGATATTTTTCTTCAGTCGCATTAGAGTCATATTGGAAGGATTTTTTTGTAATTTTGATTAAATTAATGTATTAAAGGTATTCTATAAAAGCACCTAAACAACACCTAATTATAGTACTTACATTATATTATAAAAGTATTTTTCACATTGCTCTGTCCACGTGATTTCGGCCGCAGTGCAATTTAATGACTTAAGAAGTACCTAATTTTGAGCATATTTCAATTCAATGTTGAATACTTTGCTTGACTAATATATAGAAATGTATTCATATTGAAAATGTCTATAGTTAATTTTATTTCTGTGTAATAGATGGGATATTGTTGTTTCAATCAATATTGATTGTTATTTATGTATTTCTATGTATATAACGTGTCTTGTATTATGTACGGATACACTTCATGGTTATATTGTTCTGTAATTGATTGTCTAAGAATTGTCGTTATTCAAATTACCATCCGCATATATATTATAAGAAGAAATGAATTAAACGTCGATTCAAACAATAAATAAAATTACTACCTTTTGGACTACTCAATGTTTTTAACATGCAAGATAAAAATCAATTTACAAACATTTCCATACATTTTTTTTTCACTGGATTCCTCAGATTAGCTGTCTCCCAACCTTTTCAATAGATAAAGGTAGCGTTTAACCTCAATATATCCATTTTGTATAGCCGAATTCAGGAAAAGGCATAAGAATTTGCAGTTTCTACCATCTATTAAGACTCCATGATTGCTGACTCGAAGATTTTATCACCTACTTTGTATAAGTCGGTTAAATTAATATAGCTTCATACAATTTAAAAGGAGGATCAAAAATTTAGTCAAAATGGTAGTTTCGTTTTAGTGTCTCTAATATCGTATTAGAGATATCTAGGGATCATTTAACAGCAGTTAGTTCATCAAATTACCTACTTGATATCCTGATGATCTAACTGAGCCCTCGTCAACATTTATTTCAATTTTTATAGATATATATTTTTATAGATTTTTTCCCGGATTTTAGGTGTGAAACAAAGTTTTGATGTAATGTTTCCGATATTACGATAAATACAATTAGTGCTTGACACAACAGTTTATCTCTGATTAATCCTGTAAAATAGGGTGTGTTGAGTTAATTAAGGTTGCTAATAAAACTTCTATGTTCCACAAATTCAATAAAACCGGACGCACATGATAAGAATTGTCTGATTAGAAATCTGATCAGAAAATCTGACGGTGAACAAACATCATCAGACAGTCGTATTAGAAATTCGTTTAAGAAAATCTGATCATACATCAGATAAAAATCATATGATAACGTTTATCATCGGATATCATCGGATACGTACAGCGAACAATAACGAACCAAGGAACTTAAATTAATTAATTACTTTTTTGAATAATCGGCGGCTTACTCAAAATAACATGGTAAGAAATTCTTATAAGAAATTCTGATACTGAGACTACAGGGCCTAATATTAACTACATGCCTAGAATATCAGATTTTCTTACAAGAATCTCTGATCAGAAAATCTTATCATGTGCCACTGGCCTAAGTTGAGAATTAACTTTAACATATAAAGGAATATTTTCTCATAAATAGTTTTATAAATATTAAACTGGAATTATGTATTATTACCTTCACGCATAATTAATTGCTGACTATGCGTTTAAGTAAAAAATTAATTAATTTACATGTTTATTATATTATGTTGCATGATTAATTCATACTAAATGTAAATCATCTCTGGCAAAGTTACAAACATTTCACCAATCAAATTCTGTTTCTGAGATACGACTCTTGAAAGTGAGTAGATACCAACGCTTTTTCATTTAAATATCAACATCTCCGATTTTGATCAATTTTGATGTCCATTTTTGGTTTCAGATTTTCTTCACCGCTATCTGTTGTTCTTTCTGTCCTTGATTTAGCGATTATATGAGTACCCATGGGTCACTTAATTGCAGGCAGATTCGTGGGGAGCAATAGTATGCCAATAGCTGCGGTAAGAAGGAGTGAACTTTCATCTGCATCAGCGTGTGAGTTGTGTTGTAAACTTGGTTTCGGAGGTGCCGCGTCAGTAGGGTTTTAGCAAGTCCACTATCCCTCCCAAGGTACTTAGTTGATATCTCGGTTGCCTGTAACGATTCTTTGCTTGGCGATAATTATAATTAATAATTATAATAATGCTACTTCCCTAACTGGGGGTGTGTGTTGAACAACCATGTAAGGGTTGAACCGGAAAGCAGATATCTCAGTATAGGTCTCTTTATGTCCATGATTGTTTATCACTTCATTTAAGTTTTGATAAGACAGGAAACACCAAAGAAAAGTTAAGAAAATAGCAAAAAGAAAAATAGTTAAATGCCAAAAATTCTAATTTTTTTTTTAAATTGCAGAAAATGCGTTTATTGTAAGTCATACAAATTTTTTTCGAATGTCGATATTTACGCAAAATAATGAAGTCAGTTAACTTTCCATCACAGAAAACTCCACTAAGTATATAATTAAGATGTAGACATTGCATTTTTCCACTAAATATTGAAATTCCAAATCAATCGATCAAACAGTTCCGGTCATATACTTTCATTTCTGTACCTACTATACTTCATATATAGATACTTCACGTAGAATCCTCAAAAATCTTCGAAAAATGATTTTCATAGTGAGAAAAGCCTTAGCAAAATTAGATCACATTACACATTTCTAAAGTTTTAATAATAATAATAAATAATAATAATAAAATATATATATATCCCTAATTATTTGTAATTATATTAAATATTTATTATACTTATTATTGAAATATTTATAAAATAGCATGTAATTGAAATTTTATAATAATTATTAAAAACTGTAAATGTAGATTGAATGAGTGAGTGAGTCTACACTAAAATAATTATAAAATAAAATTGATTATGCAATCATAAATAATCTTCAATATAAATCACATTATCTTTATAAAATACTTAGCTAAACTTAAGTAGTACTTCGAACAACAGAAATAAGATTTAAACTATTCAATCATTTTTATTCTTTTTTTTCAGCGAATTTCTTTTCAGCAGAAATGTACTATTGGTCATTAATGGAACTATTTTTATGTGTATTCACGTATTTATGATTACAATTCGATAAGAAACTCTTATCAAATTCGGAGTATTTTTAAGGAGAGTTAGGAATGTTCATGGAAGGAAAGTTTCGAAATTTTTCGTCTATTAATAGAATTTATCTTTGGAAATTTTGAGACCTGATTACCTAGAGCGAAAAATTTTATATTAAACCTAAATGTAGATCAAAATTCAAAATAATAATCTATCATTTTAAACCCTGGGTAATTCACTTGGTTTACGCAGTTTTTGCGTAATGAATTTTATTTTCTTTGTTTTATAAAACGTGTTAGTGTTCTTTAGGTAGTTCCAAGTCTATAATAAAATATATTTAATAATGATTTTGATATTTATAATAATAATAATAATTGATTTGTGTTTAATCTAGTTTCTGTATTATAAAAAGCATTCAATTGATAATTTAGATAATTTCCATTTAGCTTTTAATACTCATTTTTACAACAAACTCAAAAATCAAAAGAACATATCACCTTATAAATAAAAGAAAAAGGCCTTCCAAATTATAGATTTTAGTCAAATTTCCAAGTGAACTAACGTGGCTTAGTTGCTTAAAACTTTGAAACCTTTGATGCCTTTGACAAAATTTTAAAAGAGTCTAAAAAACTGTCAATCTTACAAAGCATGAAAAAGTTGCACTAAAACTCTTAAAAAATGTAATGGGTTGGAATTATCCGCGACTAATGAACTAACAGAGTTAATTGTTTATATATGTCGAGATTGGATATCATTGAATATCCAGTCTATACAGTTATACTTGTATAATATTAATATGTATTGTAAATATCAATATATGATAATTATTAAAATTTGAGCTTAAATTGTGGCGAATCCTAACATTTTACGAAATAATTTGTTTGTTTCAAAGTAAATATTTTATTGTATTTGAATTTTTTGTCTATCTTTTATAATTTAAAAGTTCGGTCAAGGATACGTTGGACATTATGGCCCGATTTTGGTTATACACGAACTTAAACTCACTTTTTATATTTAAAATACGTTACCAAAATTTCAGCTCGTTATATCTTTTTGTAGTGACGGCCAGACGGACAATCAGAAATGTGCAAAATAGGTGTTTCTATGAACACCTATACCAAAATATTGTGACATATTATGTATGTCCTGTATAATAATACAATGAGTTTCAGGCGTGCAATTTTTTTGGCAGACTTATCAACAATTTCCTAACCAGCTTTACCTTAAATACACATTCATGAAAACTCCATAATGAATATGATAAAAAAGGTCTCTAGCAAGTTATAAACCCCTTAAGGCGTACGAAAATCCAACCTTAAAACGATTTTTTTTTGCTTCATGTATACATAAATGCGATATAGAGCAGTTTGGCACATTTTGGCATGCATAGAACCTTATCTGCATTTCAAGTTAATAAGATTACTTACTTAAAATAGTTTTACGAAGACTACATAAAAAAAAATTGATATTATGTGCAAAAAATACCGATAGTGAAAGGTTTTCATTACATTGTTGCATTTCATTTTAAATTTGCATAGTAAATTATTTGACCTAAATGTTCCA
Source organism: Chrysopa pallens (assembly GCA_020423425.1). Lineage (NCBI taxonomy): Eukaryota > Metazoa > Arthropoda > Insecta > Neuroptera > Chrysopidae > Chrysopa > Chrysopa pallens. The sequence goes on from CM035591.1 coordinate 133,994,136, forward strand.
ACATCACAACGGTTTGTTTTTTTGTGTGCTTATGTCATAGGTGTGGTGTGAAAAAAATGTAGGTATTTTATTGTTTTGAAAATTGCATAAAAATCTATAAATAATATCGATCAGACAATTTCTTTTTATATATTGATTGAAGCAATCAAATTAATTTATGTGGGTGAAGTTGGCATTTAATAATATGCAAAAAATTATACGTGCACTTGAAAGTTGTACAAATTTTATTTATTCCAAACCTCAAATTTACAACTGATTTTTGTTTTTTGAAACTATCGAAATTAGATATTGAAAAATTTCAGAACTTTACCAACATTTTTCTACCCTTGCTGAAAATATGAATTCAATTAAATCTAATTCTTTATTCATTCTATTTTTAAACAATACTTAATTGTACAGAATAAGTTTCAAATAATAGAATGGAGCATATAAAGGGAAGGGGAAGGTATGTAGCTATGGCTGACTTTATAAGGAACTATCCCATTATTCACTTTGTGCAAACATAATGGAAAACCATAGAAAACCATTGATAAGAATAGCTGGCACCTGATACTAATGATCAATTGCCTGCCAAAATAACAACTGTAAAATTACAGAAGTAAAAAAGAGAAAATTACAGAAGTAAAAGTGAAGTTTCCCAGTTGAATCGATGAAATATTAAAAACCAAAGAAAAATTCATTTATCAATCAAAATGAAATAAACACAATTATAATTAAAATTGACTATTTATTATTGATTCAAATGAAAAGTCAAAAGTGTACATAAATCTATTCATAATTGTGCGAAGCACATTGTAAGTCACTCAACAAACAAAGAGTGCTTGTCTATAATTAGTCTTAAAGAAATGGGAAATGGGATGTCCAAGGCTCATAGCAAAATTTCTTCTAATGAGTATGAACAAATATTTATTAAATGTTTTTTTACTTCAATCACAAAATCTCGATTTATTCCTCTCTATTATAGAATTGATTGTTTTACAATTTCCAAATTTATTATACAGATGAATTGCCTGATTATGAGGTCCAAGATCTACACATTTGTAACTGCAACAAGCGTGCAAATAACCACTCAGTTATAAAACGAATTGTACTGAGTTGATTTAAAAAGAAATGGGAGAAATCGCTTATCAAGTCATTACTTTATATTGACTTTATAAATCGAAAATGTTCTTTGAAGTTTTTAAACAAAATTTTGAAGTGAAAATTAGAAAAAGTTACAAGTTAATTATTTTTTTATTATTTTATACAAATGGATTTTCACAAAATTAATAATACAGTTTTCAATTTTCTAAAAAATGCTAGTCAGGCAATACAAATTTAATTCTTTTAAAGACTTTTTCTTGAACAAAAATTATCCCAAAATATTTGGTTCAATAATCAGTGTATAATACAAATTCTATAAACATCGACACCAATTTTGTTTATGGCTTCAATATTTTACGTTACAAATTGTATACTAAAACTTATACACTCTGACAAATTTATTGGCCTACCTACAATTTCCCACCCAGCATTACGTAAATTATACATTCTTTGAAACTCAACAATAATTATGATAATAAACTACCCCGTCCCCTATTGGAATCCTCTTCAGGCGTATAGAAATCCTTAAAATTTTATTTTGCTTCATGTATATAAATTCGATACACAGCAGTTTAGTACATTTTGGGATTAATATAACTCTATCATTTGAAATATCGCTATTTCAAGTGAATAAGATTACTTACTTAAAGATGTTTTACGAATACTACTTTAAAATAAAAATTGACATTGTATTAGAAAAATACTTATAAATTCTGTATATGTCGAGTCTAATAAATTAAAAGAAAATTTTGAAACCATTTTTTTACTAATTTTTTCACAGTACTAATTAAAATAATTTGATTAAGATTAAACGTTTTTAAAAACATGCACTAGTCATAATTTTTATTTCAAAGATGAAAGTGATTTATTTAATGTCCATTGTTATTATTATTAAATAAGCATTAGATAATATTTTTTTTTATATTTATTTATGAATATTTATTTCATTTACAATTTGATTAATTGTATTTTGTATTCATGTGTGTATATAAAAAAATAAATTTGTTTATAACAAAATAGATGTAATTAGTCTATACACTAATTTTTATATAAATCCCACATAACATTTGTATTAATTTTTTTTAATTTTTAATTATAGGTTCAAATGTTTTACAAATAATTAAAATATATTGTTAAAAAATTCATCAAGTTCGCTCTTGAAAAAAATTAATAAATAAATAAATATAATTATAATTCATAGATTTTTAATAAAATTACAACTAAAATTAATTTTACAATTTTCGCAAAGAAAGAATTGATGTTTAGATTCCTAAATTTTTGTATTTTATAAAGACATATTTCGACTGCAAAGTAATCATCATCAGTTTGAATTAGCTTTTCGTAATAATTATCCGAGTAGATATTACTAGTTGCGAATTTTGTGACGGTCTGTACAAAAAGGGTTTTTTTTTTGATAAATGAGCAATTTATACTTTCCAAGTATATATTAAATTTCTACGTCAACCAATCAGCTTCGATTAGAACCAATCACATTACACATGATCGAAGCTGATAAAAATCTCACTAGCATCTTCTCAAAGAATTATTACAATTAGTTAATTCATGCGAATGATGTCGACTATAGTGTTGTTGAAATACGTATTCATAAAATATACAAATTTGTAATCTAGGAAATTTCAATATCAATTTGAAATTCGAAAAAAATCATGTTTACATAATTATTATGGTTTTTTGATAAAATTTTAAATCTGTTTGTAAATTTTCAAGTATGTGCCAAGTTAAGTGTTTTCTGGACACAAGTAAATCCAAAATATTTGGAAGATTAATCATACACACATTTAAATCTTAATTCATTCAGTGACAGGTACGAATTACGCGACTATAACTCACTTTGTAGTGAACTATTCCAATATTTATTTTTGCAATCCTGAAAATCATAGGTTATGATTTTATATTAAATATGGTTCAAAAGCTGAGTCATAGATTCATTAGATTCAATTGACCAAGTTTTCATTCGCGAACTTGAACTCACTTTTTATGTCTAGAATATATTATCAAAATTTCATATTATCCCTTTTCGTTTTGCAATTATCTTGATGACTGACGGGCCGATGGATCGGAAATTGGCTTATAAGGTGAAACTATGAACCTATACTAAAATCTTGTTAGCGTGGTCCATATTTGCTGGCATTACAAATCTTGATACACAAAACAAATGAAAGATTATCATGACTTACATACTAATTACAAACGAATACCAAAATTTGGTAGAGTACAGCCAAAGCATGATATAATTAAAAAAACCCCGGCTTGATTTTCGAGCATAAAAAATTCCGATTTTCAGAATTGATTTTAAGGATTTTTTCTGCTAAACTAAGCAGACAGATTTAAAATTCCTACACAATGAATGCGCAAAATAAAGATAGTTTCATGAGTTTTGTCCCTTTCTAAGTCTTAATAAAGTCTTAAAAAAAATACCAGTCTTAAAATTTTTTAGAGCAACTGCTCTATAATAAACTCAATAAGTGGACGAACTCAGAGAAATATGTAGTTTCAGAGAATTTTGCATGCTTATTCAAAAAGACACTCACGAAAAACACTGATTCCCTAAGTGGAGGTGATCTGGGGTATTCAATTTTAATTTTGAGTAGAATGTATTTTCCAAAATAAAAATCGGATCAATTTGAACTGATGTATTAATGATTTTCGTGAGTGGGAACATACTGTATTTAATTTGCTATGGGCGTATTAGACTAAAACTAGTATACTCTGACATATTCAATATATGTCGAGTACTCGAATATAATAACTTGAATTATATATTATATATAAATTTGAACGTAATCCATTTGTAAGATTTGTAAATAATTTTTCCTAAAACTTAAAAAAAAATAATTAAATGATATTAATTCTATTAATTGTAATTATTACAATTTTTATTATTTTACCTACCACATGGAATCGATAAAATTTGATACATTAAAAATAATTTAAACATCATTTTGTCAGATATATTATCAAGAGTTCTTGTAGGATTAAAAACCGTATAATTAACCCTAATAGCACAAATAATATATATTTTAAGATCATATATATATATATATATATATATATATATATATATATATATATATATATATATATATATATATATATATATATATATATATATATATATATATATATATATATATATATATATATATATATATATATATATATATATGATCTTAAAATATATATTATTTGTGCTATATATATTATCATTAAAATCCAGTTTTACAGGTTAATCAATTAACGTTATTTTGTGTAGAAGTACATTATTGATAAAATTAATTAAAATAAATATTACAAATTACTTATCTTATAAATACCGTAAAACATTTTTGATTTGATTTTTAAAAAAATTAACATTTTTATAATAAATTTGCGTAAAATTCCTATGATAAAAAAAAATTTATGAATCTGATATAAAATCTAATATTTCTTACTAAATTATCAATATATTTTGTTGATAAAATTGAAAAAAAAAATTCACATAAATGTTTCCATAAATGTGAACTATAACAAGTTTTTGAAGTTATACTTCTTTAGGCGCGTTATGAAAAAATTTATGACAGTGAAATACCGTCACACAAAATTCTCAAGTTGAAGCTGTTATTATTTATATTACAATTAATGTAAGAATATATATATTTATTTATTGAATTTTTCAAATTTAAACTGAGCTTTATTGATTGTGTTGATTATCCTTCTCCAGTCTTTTTATTATTTTATTGTAATTAATTATTTGCATGCAATTATAAGCTGTTTTTTAATGATGCCAAAGAAGTATAACTTCTGATGCGCTTAAATAACTACATGCACCCATTTTTGTTTATTTATTTTATTTTATTTTGTTTTGAGACTCGATGTTTATTTCAGAAATGTTCATTTTTAATACAAATAATATAAGACTTTGTTTATAAAAATGTACGTTTCAAAAAAATCATATCATTTTGCAAAGTATACAGGACGAAGAAAAACTGAATAATTTTTTTATTCATTATGTAATCAAAATTCCAAACATCCCATTGGTTAGCTTAATTTTGCTTAACATTTTAAAAGTATGACTATAACCATATTTTATACTTATATTACAAAATTCAGAAAAATAATTAAAATAGCGGGGACTTAGGCAGTTATATACCTCCCCCAATAAAATAATATAAAGTGTAAGACCACCAAATCCTTGATATTCAAATTAAGAATTAAAAATTTGGTTAAAAAAGGCGTTAAATAAACAGAAGGCAAAATAATTCATGCTAAGGAAATAATATAATTTATAATTAAATACATCTTTAGATATTTGGCTAAAACAAGCAAAATTTTGAGCATACCGGCACGTGGGTGGGGGAACAATATCAGAGCAAAATTGAGTATTTTGTAGTATTGCGTTGTTAAAATGCATTTTTCAATTTTTTGTGCATTTCTTACAATTTCTAAGTAAATATGGTCGTTTATACTCAAACCAAACGGTTGATAATACCTTAAACTTTCTATTCTGTACAAAAACCACATTTAAGCCCAAACTGGTTGAATCAGGAAGGTGATTTGCCATAGTTTTTCTAATTTATTTTTAGCAGATTATTTTTATCATTCATTAAAAATAGCGTAATATATTTTCTGTCTATACAGTTGCACAAATATCATTTCATCTGAAAAATGCATATATTCTTGAATCGGGTAATCGCACACAAAAATGAAACATTTGTATTCATAGTAATATCTCCCCCGATATAATATCTGGCGTTTGAACTTTTAATTTTAATTAAAAAATTCAATATCAATTATTTTAATAATTTTTCTTTAAATTCTCTTAATAACTTTCAATAAGCTCAGAAAAAAAGAAATAAAAAAATATTTTCTTCCAAATGTTTGAGACTTCCCATAACATACCATAAACCTTCTAAGTTTTAAAATTGTTACCAACAAAAACTATTTCAGAATGTACTTTAATTTTATGACGTGTATGCATTGAATACACACTTGCACAATATTAATTGTAATTATATTATTCAATGACAAAGATACTAAGCAAAAAATAAAAACAAACTCAGTATTTAAAAAAAAAAAGATTTACAAGGTATTGTTATGAATTATTTCTCTGTACTCTTTTTAATTTATTTATTATTAAAACAAAAGTATTATACGTTTTACGAATTAATTACGGAAAACAAGTTCGATGTAAACTAGTCCTATCATACTATAGCGATGAAAAGACCTTGCACTTTTAGCCTGTAAAGAAAAAGAATAATTATGTATTCAAGAGTATTTTCAGAGAATATGCCATCAGTTTTTTATGGTCCGTGGGCTCAGCGGAATTTTTCGGGATGATAAGCATTAACTAAAAATTTTGTATGTGATCGCAAATTCTAAAAAATGCATGGTTTTCTTATTCGGACTCCAAATTACATACTCCTAAAATTTCCAATTACATCCTGCAGCTTCAAATTGATGATTATTCGATTTTTATTTTTGGTCTTTAAGAGGATCATTCAAATTTAAAATCCATTTAGTGCGGTATCTGGTACAACTTAGTGCCAATTGCTATTACCGGATTGTAAAATTGAACATCGTTTTGCTACGTCTCCAAAAAAGTAGGTCTAGTAGTTGATATTAAATGATCTTCCCATAAATATATATTTAAAAAAAATAAGTTAAATGATTGAAATATAGGAATACATTTTTTCCATTTCATATCCACATTACGAGGAAGATATGTGTCCATTTTTGGCAAAATTTAACCACAAAAATTATTATCTAAATATTATGCAATTTGGTAAGCACAGTTTTTATATGAAAACACAAGGCTTGCCAAAGAGATTTTCGCGAAAATCATAAAATAAAATTTGGATTTTTACTTTTTTGGTAAAAACTACTCTTCCACATGGCTTTCGTTTTCATGTGAATATTGTACCAAATTTCATAACATTTAGATTATTAATATTTAAATTAATTGTTTGCGAAAATTGAAAAAAATAAAATGTAAATTACATTAGAGGTGGTCTTTATTATAGATGTCTCTATAACAATATTTTTAAGCCACATATAAACTTTCAGCATGATACATATTATATTCGACAAACCTTCTAGGCCCACGGTCCATTATACTTTAAAAGTACATATTTTTTAGACTTCAAAGTTAAGATAAACAAACATCCAACAAAATATTAATATTTTTTATTTTATAAATAAATATCATAATGAATAAAAGGTCATTAACATTATTAACTGTTTCGCTAAAGGAAGATATTAATTATAGTATTTTTTTTTAACCACGTAAAAATCGCGCATGCAAAATATCATGAATGATGTGGGTTATTACATTATGAAGATAAAAGTTCGCACAATAGATCTCTAAGAGGTACATTGACTTTATTTATGGTCAATAAATTTATAAAAATCTGTAACTTGTCCACGGATGTTATAATAAAATCAATAAAAAATATTACTGTATTTATATTTACAAAAAAACACTTTTTTTTAAACGTTTTGGTACTTAGATAACATCCATAATAATCAAGTTACAGGGAACAGAAACGAGTCAAATTTCGAACACATAGGGGTAAATTTTTGAAAATTAAAAATTTCACCTCGGAAATAGTTTTTCAGACATTTTTGGGGTCGCTGATCATAAATCTGTGGTCAAAAACCATATGAATTCTAATACATATTTAAATCTTTGTGACTTCTAGGGATGATTTAATTGGGGTTGGAACAATCTTCGGTTGCTTTTTAATCTCTGGTCCGTGGCCTGGGATCCCAATAACCCCAAAGAGACGATTTATGAGACGAAGTTTTGAAATTACCTCTATCATTTATAGGGATAGTTTTAATGGGAGGTCAACTATCCTTGGATGCTTTTAAACCTGGGATTTGTGATCAGTGTTATCGAAAACCCCCGAGATAAATTTCCCCCCTGAGAGAAAAAGGTGAAATTTGGAATTTAAATAATATTTTATCACTTTCACTTCTACCCCTTTTAATGGGGTTGAAACCATCCTTAATTTTGAATCTCGGATTCGTGATCAGCGATACCAAAAACCCAGTAGAGATATTTGTGGAGAAATTAATAGTTTTTTAAATGTTTTAATCGTTGTTACTATTTGAATAGGGAAAACAAGCCTAATTTTCTCAATTAACAAAGTAAGTAAAAGGTTAGTAGTGATGAATGTTCGTAAGGAACACGTACAAACCAAAATTTTTAAAATCGTAGCTATTCCACCACTTTTCCACATTCTCTGGCTTATTTATTGTTTAAACATATCCAAAGCGTGTGTTGATAAGTAGAAATATTATCAACGTGAGACGAAATAATGATAAAACTTTGGTCCGAGAACTTTCATAAATTTTCCAATTATTACAAAAAAAATTTCTTTTTCAAAAGACTTCATTTTTGAATGGGTGAACTACGAGTATGCGGTAAAAATGATTTCTTAATCTAATTCGATCAATTTATTTGTGTAAAGTTTATATTAAGAGTGTCTTGTGGTACACTGCCTCGCTTGTCGAGTTCTGCTAATCCGCTTCTGGATTAGATACCAAAACCTATTGAATTTTTCTGATTGTAACAGAAGGGAATTACAACACTAAGTCGATTAGCGTAACGGGTTGTCGATTTATTGATATTATCCTTTTACAACACTTTCTTCTTTATTAACAATTTCCATTTCACGTTATAACACTTGGCTTGGTTGACGAAGACGATGTCCATTAATAACTGATTTCTTATGCTGGTAGCTCTGCCTTTTATACCACAATCGATGTTTCTAGAATGTGTTGTTTTTCCGATAAATTATATAACCGAATCATCCAGTATTTGTGCGGGTGGAATGTTCTAGAATTTTGTATTATTTACGTTTTTAAAAAAAAAAGCAAGCATCACGGAGAATCGAACCAACGACTGTTTGTGTCGTGCATTTTAAACTCCATCGTCTTAACCACTGGTCTACCGGGTCTCATAAGGAGTGTTTTGGAGTCATATAATAGACTCCCATCAACAGATAAATCAAATTTCAAAACACGGTCGTTCAAAACATCTTCCCTTTAACTACTGTTATGGAAGTCTAATAAAACAAGTTTTGATATTTTAATGGACACCAATTTGTCAAAATAAATTTGAAGATCAACAAATATAATTTTTTTTTTATTAAATATTTAATTTTTCAGAGGTCAAGGGTCTTCAATTATATATTAATTTTGTACGTTTTTTTATACGAGAAATTGAATAACATATTGTGATTATCACATATGTTTGACGCTAATATCCAAATTTGTAAACTGCTGTTTTTTATATAAATAAATTGCATCCAATAATTTACTTTTGTGTAGGATGACATTATTTGGACATTTTTGAATGCAAATTTTAAATATGGTAATCTTTTAGATTTTAAGTTCATTAACTTTTATTTATTTGAGTAATTTATGAATTTGGCGCTAAGATAATTAATTATTATTTTAAATTTTCGTATTGTGTAATTTTCGTAATATGTAGAAGGAGTTTTATAACCTTTCCATCAAAAAGGTACCAACAAAGTAGGAAGAGTTGTTTGGACGTATGAATTGGGGTGGAATACGTCTAAGATCGCTCGGTCGATAATCACTTGGTAAAAATTACTCCGACAAAAACCAAAAGGTGCAAATACAACTCGATTATCATCCCTATTATTATCTAGTTCAAATAATGCTTTCGACACGGAGCTACGTAGCTTAAGCCTGAATGACATTTTAACAAAATCGGTCTGGTCGTTTTTTGTTCAGGGCAAAAAATTTAAAAAAAATACTAAAAAGAAGCATATTCCTAAATCGTTACGTGGACCTTTCGGGTCACACCTAAACCACTTGTATATTTTAAATTTTTGTAGAAATTTTCAGCAATAATTTTTATTTCAATTTCAAACGGGTAGGTTTGTGTGAATGAGTTATCTATCAATAGAATTTCAATTGCCCATTTTCTCATCCATTTTTACAAAAAAATAATAATATTTCAAAATAAGTATTATACAATTACATAACCACTATAATAGTAATCCTATATTATTTAATATTAAAACAATTATGAATTATAAATTTGACACATTAATTAATTAAATTATAATTAAATATATATATTAAAGTATTTATAATTATAAAATGAATTATGATTGCATGAAAGGATTAAAATTTTTTAAAATTTCTTTCATCTTAAAAAATCTGTTTGGTATATAAAATGATTCGTGATTGCAATAAATAATCGTTATCTTAATTAAAATTATATTTTAAATGTATTTAATATAAAAATATTATTTTATATTGTATATAATTTATCGAATTATCACGCTTACATTGCAATAATTTTTATTGTTATATATGGTTATGTTTGTTACATGAAATATTTTTATCCAGGATTCGTTTAGTTTTTTGGTCCGTATACAATAATCTATCAATGAGTAAGCAAGTGAAATAAATATTTGAGATAAGGTAAGAAGGGTATTTTTTATTTTACCGGATTCTAAAATGTGGTAAATGAAAATTTGCAACCAAGCAACATTGATACTTAGGGCACTGTTCTGGACGTATTAATTATTCACCAGAAATCTTATATTTTTATTGGGAGTCTTTCTTAAACCATTAAGGTCATACAGTGACTTCAGTGGGTATTATTCTATACAACAACAGTACAGATCATTCTATGGCGATCACACATCCAAGTACTGGCAATGTCTGATATTGCTTAACTTTGATGATCGGTTGATATATGTAACTACGTTACGTCAGAGGGAGGTCTTTACCTTATATTTTACTAGTTAAATTTGTAATGTACTAAAATTATACTTTTTTCCGAAAGTTTCAGAGAAAAGTTTATACTTGTTAAACCAAAAATTTCCTGTCTTTTCTATTTTGAAAAAAAAAAACTAATTTACTACTTTTCCGGTATTCAAATCTGCAAAACCTTATAATTAAGATCGTGAATTTGACGATTATTAATTTGTACCTATCATTTTATCAAAATGTATAGGATGTTTTTAAAAATGAGCATTTCTGTCGTATTTATTTTTGAAATAAATATAATATTTCATTAAGGGATCCACAATAAAATTTTACAAAATAATTAAAATTAAGTTATACCGGTTTCGAATGTTTTTACAATCATCTTCAGTAGTTTTAAAACATACCTTAATCTATTAAAAAAACATATATAAAATATAAATACTCCTGTAATGAAAATAATGATTTAGGCACGAAAAATAATTTAATATAAAACGTAGAAAAATTGATAAAATTTCGTTGAAACGTAAATACAAAAAATTGCACGTAAGTAATAAAAATCAGTAATTCTCTGTTCTAATCCTTGAAATAAAAATAATGATTTTAATACTTATAAAAACTGAAATAAGTATTTAATCCTGAAAAATACAAAAATATAATTTAAATTTAATGATCTGTAATGAAATGGTATTAAAAAATAACTATTCAAGATACATCTGTTAAAAAGGTTAATATAAGTTACAAAAAAAAAAAAAAAAACTTTATTTGACATGCCCAAAATATTGTTTTAATAAGTCGAAATATAATATTAATTATAGTAAAATAAAGTATAGAAAATATGAAAATTAAAGTGAAATAAAGACACAATAAATCATATTAAAAATTGTCTCCGATTTAACACAACAGAATCAACAGAAAAAATCTTTCCCAAATTATGCTATTCTTGAATTATCATTCAAAAACAATTAAAAAGTTTGCACTAATAATGGAATTAAGAAAGTTGTTTTAAAAAAAAGAGCTAATCATTATTTGAAAGGTCTGATCAGTCCCCAGAGCGTGATTTAAATTTAGTGCTCAGGGGCACCGTGTAAGACACCACACCATTACCGAAAATTTACATAAAATGAGTAAAGTTTGTATATAATACCATTTTTAAATGGCACTTTTAGCAATCGACCAAAATCTTTTAAAATATTCTAGAACGCCCCAAATCTTAATTCGATCGATCTATCCGTTCAAAAGCGTTATGTGGGACTTATATGCATACATCATATGGTTAGAAATGGATTAAAACGCCGATATCTGATCACAACCTCTTGCATCCAAATTAGATGGAAATCATTATGTTTTTAACACAATGGAGTTTTCAAAGTATTTTTTATAAAGCGGAAAGAATTTTTTTCTCACTCTCTGAATTTTTCCGCCTTTAAAAATTTACCGCCTTAATCCAACGCTGTCAGCTTAAAATTTATACTTACTTTTAAGAAAATGGTTTCTATGTTTAATAATACTTATATTCTTTTTTTTTAATAGAACCCTTTTGTAGATTTAGTAGATTTTCGCCTGAAAAGAAATTGTTTACAATGCAATGTTCTTTTACGATATATACAAAAATCAATATTGTTTGTACAAAAACTATTTATTTTTACGGAAATCAGAGATTTTAAAAACAAAATTAGAGCAAGAATTGCGTAGATTTTAACAAAGAATCTTTGAGAGTTGTAAAAAATTTGTTCTGTACAGTTTAATTTAATTTATTTTATTATAAGTATGTAAAACTACGATGTTCTGTTCATGAACCTCAGACGATGTCGTTTGTAATACGTTAAATAATTTTTATTATAAACGAAAGTGGAATGAAATGATGAAGATGATGATGATGACACACCCGGGACATTGATGTAAGTGCCCTTGATTGTTCACTATGACAGACAACATCATATATTAAAAGTAAAATCATATAAAAAAAAAAAAACATACCTTATGAGAGATGAATTTAAATTTTTTAAATGTGTTTTTTAACTAAAGGTTTTTTTAGCGCTAAAAAAAAAAATAAATGTCATTTACTTTTTTCATATATAAAAATTAAGAATAATAAATAGTTTACAAGATTTCATTTATTGCACTGTTCTTCACAAAAAAAAAACATCTTTTTTCTTCTGCATCTTAAGTGGAATTCCTGTTGAATGATTATGGAAGCGATTTTGAAAAAAAAAATCAGATTTTTTAAATGGTTCATATAGTTTTGTTATGAGAACTGCAAAAACATTTTCCTCTACGAAATTTCTAAAAAGTGCACCGATTTTTTTTTCAAAGCCCGTTAAATTTTTGCGCCCAAAAGCTTTAAATCCGATATTTTTTTGGCTATTTTTTATAGAAAGATCATTTATCAAAAATTCAAAAAATATTTTGCCTCAAGCGTGAAAAAACTCGATCTCCAATATCCTGAAAATATAGTAATTTTCAGATTGTCGGACAATGGATAATTAGTTTTTGTCAAGTATTGGACAAAATAGATTTTTATATTTGTTATTAAATGATCTTCCAATTACAATAAAAAATTACCGAATATCCGTAAATTTAAAGCTGTCGAATTTTCGTAGAGGAAAAAGTTTTTACATCAGCCATAACGAAGTTACTTGTGATATTTCAACATGTAATTAATGATTAAAAAAAAAGAGGCTGTATATTGTCGACTATCCTTGGTCTTAATGGCTATGTTCGTTCTTATCATAACATAGAACGTGAATGATGATGAAAACAGTACATAGATAATTTTTAATTGAACAAAATTGTATCGATTATGTACATTGATTATTTCCGTCTGTGTTAAGTAGCTTATGAGTACGAAAATAAAATCTGAAGAAGTCATAAATATTTAACGAAACGACCAACTTACTTCTTGTACGATCAATATTATTAATTATAAGTTATGATTAATAATCAAACTAATTATTATTAGTGTGTCTAAGTTAACAAATATCGTATCTTGTAAAATAAATATTCAATATTTCTAGTTATTTATATAAATCTTTATAATTACGATCGATTGAAACTCCATTTGTATGTGTATTATTTTTATTATAAATAAATAAATATAATTATTGTTCATACTTTAAAAGGTAATTGATTGTGCATCAATGATTTTGTTGTAATTTTTATGCAATAATCATCATGTTTTGTGTACATATTCAAGAATATAAATATGTGTGCATTAAGTTCAATTCAATTCACTATTGTTTTCAATACAATAATTATGATTACTTTGAGATGTTGAAAGGGTCATTAGGTCAACGGGATGTCCGATTAACATTTAAAGATATCTTAGAATTTGTATATAAAAGTAATTGTTTTGACAGTACGCTGTGATTAGCTTTCATGTCAAAAAGGTATTAAAAATTTTAAAATACAAAACATCTAGTGGTGGGCAAAATTGATTTAGGTCTTGGTGTTTTTTTTTTTGCAAGATTATCTATACTTCAACACGACCAATTCCAGACCAAACTAGCAAGAATAATACGAAAATCAAGACTAAGTATGCAAGACCAAGACTAAATTGGCAAGATCAAACTAAAAAATAACAGCTTCCGATAAATACACGAGTCAAAATATACTGTAGTAACTTCAATAAGTTCTTTTCGTGATAAAAGTTAATTATTAATTCTTATGAGTTATTTACGTGCCATTAATAGTCTTCATAATGATAATGAATAGGAAAATTAATAAAAAAACTTAAATATTTTATCAGATAAGCAAGACTAAGCAAAGCCAAGACCAGACTCTTTGTATTTTTGCAAGACCAAGACTCGAAATACCACGCTAAAGGCCAAGAGTGTCCTAGTCATGGTTATCATTAAAAACAACATACAAAATAATAGATATGGGGAGGAATTCAAATCAAATGGAATTAGTTTTAATTGTGATGTTTTGTAATCTTATTTTTAAGATGGTAGCTTAAAAGAGATCTTCTAAAGTATTTTTGTCGCAACTATAGTCTAAACTCATACTTTGAGATGCAGCTTTGGATATTAATTATCATATAGTTAGTTTGATTGTGCCCTTTTGCCAGCGCAACTGAAGTGTATTCTTTAATTTTACAATAGATATTAGAAAACAACAAACATAGAATTTGTTATTGCAAAAGAAATTTTTTGTGGCAAATGTTAACAATAAGGCTAACGTTGAGTTATTTTTTATCAAACACGTGTGTCTTGGTTGTATATTGCCTGTAAAAGCAGTTGAGCCTTTCCGCACTCAGGTCAGCCATTAATATCTTCAACATATCATCGCTAAAGTAAAATAAATGCTTGCTTAAAATCGTGGTTCAAGTGTAAAGGAGTCGTTGAAACATCTGCGTCTCATCTGAGCATAAAACGGGTTGCCTAAAAATTGACTCGTGCCTAAAAATTCAAATTGTTTGTGAAAAGTCAATCGAGAAAAGAAGAAAGGAGCCTATTCTGACCAAACACACACTATTTCTTGGCACCCATTTTCAGCTAACTACATGATATAAGAAATTTCATAGCGAGTACTGAAGTTGTTTCCAAAAAAATGAGTTTAAAAATATTTTGATTTTTGGGTTATGTGTTAACGGAAATGTACTATTTCGGAATGAATTTTATTGATCAAAGCTCGGTACTGTCTTTCGTGATTAAAATGATAATTAATCAACGGTTTGTCTTCTTAGTTAACTACATAGTACATACATATTTTACTCTATACTTATTATATTAGAATAGTGATCTATCGCTCCAGGTGGTTATTGATATACTATTCAAAAGATAGTAAGTAATAACAATTGTGTTATTGTTATTATCTATTTATTATATACGTAAATATTATTATAATGATCTTTATGTTCAAAGTATCAGATATTAATACTAAGTCAAGTATTCAAAAATGAATTTAAATATGGTCAAAATTAGGTGCATTTTAAATGCTACAAAATTAAATTTGGTGCTCAAATTTTTATTTAAAAAAATTGAGTCTTTAAGAAGCACTGCTGCCGTGTTCTCATACTGGCAGAGCAATATGAGAAAATAACTTTTATAATATAATGAAAGTACCAGAATTAGGCGCGTTTATGGTGTGCATTTAATAAATCAATTTAATCAACATTACAATAAAAATTACTGCACTGATTCGCTGACATTAAAAAAAAAAAAAATTACAGTAAAATGAAACCAATTAGAAATGCAAGATAATATGATAAAAATGAAAGGAAAAATAAATTACGGGCGATCTGCGTTTGGGAAGTGGGAGGCTGATGAGTTTTTAAGGGTAAAATTCGGTTTATCTGCATTTCCGGCAAAACTACAAGTTCTATGGAAAAAAGTTAAATGGCAAAGTTGTAGGTTAGATCTATAACATTTATATTAACACTTTTTTTAAATAACCTCAAAATTTATGTGAAAAATTGTATAACCAAGTTTTTTTTTTTCTCCGAAATTTGGAGAAAACTTACCTTTTTATGTTCCAAATGCACTGTAATTTTTTTGATTTAAAATATTTATTTTTTCATCTTATTTTGAATAAATATCGAAAAAGCACCCTAATTTTCAAACAAAAAATTTTGAGTTTATGTGAAAAAAGTGTTAATACATAAGTTGTAGATCTTTTTATTACTTACAACTTTGTCACTTTACTTTTTTCCATACGACTTTTAGTTTGGCCGAAAATCGAGATAAATCGTGTTTTATCATTAAAAGCTTACCCCTCCTACTTCCCGAACTCAGATAGCCCGTAATTTATTTTTTCTTTCATTTTATCATATTATCTTGCGTTTCCAATGGGTTTCATCCTACTGTAATTTTCTTCCACTTTTTATCATTTTTAAGGCTTCTACTCTGGTCTATAAGTACGTCATTATCACATTGCTCTGCCTTCGTGGTATTAACTCTATTTTCATAATTAAAAAATGGACTTCATTAGTACCCAACTAATATATGGGAAGAAGTTGTAAGATGAAGAGTTATTAAACTACAAAAACTACTGGCAAAAGAAATATATTTTTTACCAGGCATTTTTAAAATGCTTGTGTTAAAATTCAACACATACATAATTCTATAATTGCGTAAAGTTTGTTGCGGGGCTTATTCTTCCGTCATCTTATCTTATTTGGTTGAATTAAAAGTTTAATCGATGTATTTTTATAAAACAAAAACTTTAGTCCCAATTAGAGACATAATTTTCTCAGCTACTGCTGTGAAATGTTCAAGGTTTAAATTGATACAGGCCTATTTCTCATATAGTGAATGGTATTAGCTATACTGTTATTTAAAAAAAAATCAGTTCGGCGATTACCTGAAAAATACGTGTATTTTAATTTGCATTTTTTGCAATTTTTATCATTATTTGTCATTTTCGTCTGACTGGAAAATGAAAGAATCCTTGCAAAACTGATATCACCGACCTGTGTAGTGTCACTAATGTTAGGGAGCAGCTGTATTATTTCTCGAATTCAAAACAAAATTAGTTCTATAGGTTTCAGGACATTATTTTAAATCGTAAGAGATAGAATAAAAGCTCAAATAATAAAAAATAAGTTTTCTTTATATTCATATTGCAAATTTATTTAATTTTTTGAATTCATTTTACATTGAACAATACCCAATACAATTTTAAACAAACACTTGCATTGCACTCTGTATGCAAGAACTATTAAAATGTTGTAAAATAAAATGATTATGAACTTTTAATAAATAAATATATTTATAAATAATATTTGATTATTGTGAATTGCATTATATTCAAATTGTTTGTAATATTTTTAACAAATACATGATGTATGTCGATACTTATTATATTAATATTGTTTTTATCTGTAAATGTTACACTGAGAAGACAATGTTCTCTTTTATTATCATATTGATTTATCCAATATTATATTGAATATCTTATAAATATTATAATTGAAAAAACCAACAAGTTCTATTGAATTTTTTCAGTTCAGTATTTTTCGGCACTGATAAACAGGCTTAAGGCTTAAAGCAACAAATTCTGCATCATAGTTTAAGAAACAAGATTTATTAGGTATTATTATAATAAATAAAAATCCATGTAATCATGTCTGTTCAGAAACTGTAAAAAGTCTTATTATCAAGGGAATCCGATGGTTTCTAGGAAGTGAGAAGTAGTGAAAATAGCCACGATTGAAAACAGCCACGTATTCCTGTAGTGGTTTTTCCCGAACCCGCTTGACCATTATATGATAAAAGATACTCCGCCAGATATTTTAGGCTTGTTGTTTACCCTAATATTAAAAATGAGTTATTTGTATTGGACATAGCAAAATACTCGAAAAGCCAACTTTTGATCGATTTTCGGACACAGAAGTCATATCAAAGAGAACACAAAGGTAGATGAGCTATCAAAACTAGAAACGAGAAAAAATTAACAGATGAAATGGCAATAGTATAACGATTTTTCTGTCAGCAAAATTTCATCCTGCCAGCAGATCTGATTTACTCCTTTTTGTGCCTATCTAGTTTGACATCCTTTGTAATCCGATGTGTAATCTATTTGCATAATTAAGTGCGACAAAGCTACCTCAATATATAGATAAACAGGTTGAAGTTACTTTTGCGCAACCATAACGTATTGATTTGCTCCATTATTAGTTACCTCTTTTGTAAAAAGTTTCGGGAGAGAAGATGATGACAACATTATGTGACCCGCCAAATCCATAATGTGACACCACTTTGGGAAACATTTTTCGAATTATGGCTAGTCAATAGGATACTTGGTTCTCTTACTTCCTTGCACACACATTGATCAAGTCTTACATATTTATTTCAAGTTTGCGTCAAGTATGTAAATAAAACACGACACAAAACAACAACAACTGTAGACGTTTGAAGAAGAATGAAGATATTATAAAAATGCATGATTTTTTTGTCGTGATATGTAATAAAATTTTATATTATTTATTGTTCAATACCGTAATTAAAATAATAACAGTTGCTGTCAAATATATTTATTTCTATTATGATATTAAACATATGTTTCATCAATTTTTGCACTAGACATCTTGAAATCATAATTCGGTGTGTCCAGTAGAGTTCCATTAAAAAAATTGTATATATCTTTCAATTAAAGATTTTTCAGTTTTTGAAGACAATCATAAGAAAATTTGTTTTTTTTATCCAATAAAAAGTTCGCTTCGACATCAACCAGAATATGATACGCGTGTTAAATATTCAATCTTAAATAGGTAATTTTTCAAAAATAAGTGCCCCAAGGTATGAAAAAATACATTTAAATATTTTTCTACTCTTAGTGGACAATTCTATGTATGAGTATTTAAATTTTCTAAAAGGTTTTGATTCGAATTTCCTTGTCAAGGTTAAGACAAAATAAAATAATCTGGCTTACTTATTTTTTATTCTATTGAATATTGACACGTTTATTAAATATATTCACGATAATTCTTAAATAAAATTAAGAAAATCAAGACAGCCATATAGGTACTTGTATCATGATTTTCTTGATGTTATTCTCGGGCGTTACTAGAGAAATATAAAACATTTTGTCAAGTGACAAGAATAACTATAATTTATAATATAGATTAAATTAATAAAAAATAATATATATTAATTTAAAATAATTCACCATATGAGAAACTGACACTTTAAATGTTGTTTCTTGTGTTTTTGTAAAGTATATTATAATTTTGTGTTTTAGAAATTTGTACAGAGTGAAAATAAATTTTGTGTTTTTACAAAGAAACGCAGTTGAGTTTTTATTTTAAAATAACATATGAATTAAAGAATTGACTTTATTAGATATATTCACGAAAATACAGACAAATTTCAGCCTGCTTAGAATGTTTCCATTGATATTATTGAATATATTGACTCTACTGTAATATTATTCACACACAAGTCGTAAAGTTTCAAACATCTTTATAACATTTTATAGATTTAACTGTAATAAAAAATATATTTAGCTTGTCAAATGATGTAATATGTAAAATTAAGTTAAAAACATATTTATTATCAATTATTATGAGATTTTAAATATTCTTACACAAACAGCATGAATATAAATTCTTATACTTTTGATTTATTGAGACAAGAGGAACAAGATTAGCCATAAATATGGCTATACTAGAATATTTATTTTCGATTCATGTTCAAATTCCTATAACTTTTGTAGAATTGAACTCACTTTTCCTGTAGAAATATTCTGGTTACTTGACGAATTCTTTTTAACGGAAGCCGACATGTTTTCTAATACTCGAACAAACTTAAATAAACGGTTATTTGTTAATATTTATAATGGGAAAATAATTTAATAATACGTTCCAAAACTAATTTTTAGCCTCATTTTTCTTCGTCTTGTGAATACAAAAGCAAAGAAAATTTGTTAGTTTGCATTTAATTAAAGTGCAAAGTTCGGTGAGCTATTTAAATTTTTGTAATTATTTAGTTTTCCACGTAAATAAAATTGTGCGAACTATTTGGAAATTTATTAATATATTGTGTGTTGAATATTACAAGTCTGTTACATGCTACGAAAATGCTCAAATAATTGATGCCAATAATATCGACGGCAATATACTTATTCAAAACAAGAAGAGGCCGAGAGAAATTTTTTAACTATAGGAAAACATTAAGAGAACGTGCTTGCTGGATTAAGGGTTAGTTATATATTTGGTAGCTCGAATTAGAAGCTTCTTGAGAAAATAACGAACTCTAACACAGTTTTTTTAGTACATTCAAGCTTCTGTTGCAATATACTAGCTTGTACCCATCGCTTCACTTTCCCTGTTTAATGACCAATTTCGCTTTTGTTACTTTTTCTTTGATTACAAATATGGGAGTTGGAATTTTTGACCTCTAGAAAAAAATGTGTTATGGCCTTCATTCGGACTATGGCTTAAGATCTTGCTTCGCTTGTAAAAAAGTAAGGAAGATTCGCTTCGTTTGAGGCTTACGGTCTGATCACGGCCTCAATGCTTACTTCGTTTTATTCTTATATTTCTACCAATTTACACAAAACCTAGACAAATTATACACGTAAATCATCCTCAAATCTTTTTCTATTGGTGCAAGCCGCAAGAAAATCCATGCAGTAATTTTTGAGTTTATTGTGAACAGACAAACGTGGTATAGACATGCCGAAGGGTTTTGTTTCATATATAAATAGATTAAGAAGAGATATCATTGAATTAGTTATTAATTAAGAAAAATATTATTCGAAAGTTGCTACAGTTAGCTGTGTTAAACGATTTTTATTTAAGAGGTCCTGATCTGATAATTTTCTTACTATATACAGATTTAACTACGCGATTAAACAAAAGAACCAAATTATACCTATGGCATATTTTGTAAGTAAAAGTTTCTTATTGAAATGTTTCCGTAAACATTAAATCGTATAAATCATAAAAAACTGTATGATTGGTAAATTCAAAAGAGTAAATTATCATGTTTAAAAACTGTAACGATATAGCTGCGATTTTATAAATAATATCTTCATCGAATGATTTATGTGCATCTATCAAATATATAAAAAATATATAATCGTTTGATTGCATCAAACGTTTTATGTGTTGTCCTTATAAAGTGATCGATTTTTTTTTTTAATTTAAATAAAAATATTCCCGTTATATTTTCGTGACATTAAGAATTATTTAAATATTCTGTTGGTTTCACAACACTCATATGACGTCTGTAAATAATGAAAGTATTCATATGAATGCTACAATATATTCCCTTAAGGAGGTCCGTTTTACGTACTATCATAGACAAAAGATTTCTAATGAATATTATTCAGTTTTTGAGCTATAAACATACTGAAAACTTTGAGTATTATTAGAGAGAACCTTATGATTTTCGAAAAAATTTCAATTTTTAGCGCCAATTTCCTAGATCAAAAATATTTTGTATTTTATAAATACGTATTTATAAAATACAAAATATTTTTGATCTAGGAAATTGGCGCTAAAAATTGAAATTTTTTCGAAAATCATAAGGTTCTCTCTAATAATACTCAAAGTTTTCAGTATGTTTATAGCTCAAAAACTGAATAATATTCATTAGAAATCTTTTGTCTATGATAGTACGTAAAACGGACCTCCTTAAGGGAATATATTGTAGCATTCATATGAATACTTTCATTATTTTATAATATTTTGATTTAGGAAATTGGGGTAAAAAATCAAAATTTATACTAAAAACTGTTTTACTTTTACAATCGGTTTTTATTAGTTTTCATTTCCTAAATGATGTATCAAAAATTGTTATCTCGATGTAACTAGTTTATAAGATGATGTATTATAGTAAAAGCTTAGGCTAGGTGCTACATGTTTTTAAGTTGATTTTTATTATTATTAATGTTAATAAAAACTAATTAATTTGACAAAATAAAAAATCTTTTACATTATGATGGTTTATAATGACGTTAAATTTTTTATTTTGATACAATTATTAATTTAAGTTATCTTTTTAATCTTAATTTTAAAATATTCATAAGAAAAACGTATATAATAACGACTCAGGAGTCAGGATCCGCGTTTTCGAACGTTTAGATTTTTATTTAAGAATTATTTTCAAAAAACTTCTGTAATGTAAGTTTTTTTATCGATAAAATGAAAATATAAATTAATTTATAAATATAATCATTCTTCTAATCAATATCTAAATTTATACACATACGATTGAATTTCATTGTTTGAACTATTTTTAACTAGCATTAAACAATACTATAAGTATTCAGTCTATACAGTTATATATGTATATATGCATAATAATAATATATATTGTAACCACCAATATGTGATAATTAGCTTAATTTGGAATTAAATTATGGCGAATCGTAATATTTTACGATAAAAATATTTCAAACAAAAGTTTGTTTGTTTCAAAAACAAACCATTTTTTCATATTAGAACTTTTCTTCTATGTTTTATAGTTTAAAAGTTTGGTCAATGCTCCATTTGACCCAGTGGTCGATTTGGCTAATTCAACTATAAACTCACTTTTTATGTGTAGAATACATCACCAAAATTACAGCTCGCTATCTGTTTTTGTTTATGTGTTATTGTGATGTCGGACGGACAGTCTCAAATGGACTAATTTGGTGTTTCTATGAACATCTATACCAAAATTTTGTTTGTGTGTTCAATATAAGATAGCCTTATAAGTTTTACTTTGTATGTCCCAAAATTAATCCTCTGATTTCTATTAAATCCATGGCATACCATATGGAGGTACCAATAATAAATAAATAAATACAAAAACTATAATCTTCATTGAAGGAAGACGATTAGATCAATAATTTTTATTATGTGATCTTGAATCATTTAATTGGATTAAAATTATTTAACATAAAAAAACTTGTAAATTATTTTTATCGTTTTTTTTTTTTTTTTTTTTTTTTTTTTAATTTGTTTTAATTTTATAAAAAATTAAAACCTTGATTTTTGAATATTTAAATAAACAAAAACAAAAAAATACAAGTTTATAAATTATTGTTCAGAATAAAAATTGGTTACTAATCCAATATTAAAAATAAAAATTGCATCCCGTTAATTTAAATAAATTATGGTCATTATGAGATAATTGGA
Source organism: Chrysopa pallens (assembly GCA_020423425.1). Taxonomy (NCBI): domain Eukaryota; kingdom Metazoa; phylum Arthropoda; class Insecta; order Neuroptera; family Chrysopidae; genus Chrysopa; species Chrysopa pallens. Next base: position 134,017,537 of record CM035591.1, read on the forward strand.
GTTGATGAAATGTTATATAAAAAAATCATGGCTACTGTAAAATAGTCAATAATCAAATTTTTTTTATAGAGAATTTTGGTTATTTTATTATGTAATCCGTATCTTGGGACTAGACATACATTTAATATGTCATAGTATAATAATTTTGGTCTAAAGTTTGTAACGCTAAGAAATATTG